>ML841871.1:0-26787 GCA_009831015.1 Picea engelmannii
TAAGCTTCCACAGAATGGGTAAGGGAGAGGGGGCTGAAAGGTTGGAAGAGGGGCTAAGCTTGAGGGCTTAAGTCCTTGAATAATAATTTATTATTATTCCAAAGTAGTGTGAAAGGTATGTTTTTATCCTAAGTCCTGGGAGAGGCAACTCATGCAGCTCCAACGTGTGCAAAAGGGAACGCATACTTGATGGAGTGCATGCAGCTTCATGGGCAACATGTGTCGGCCCAGGCACATGCAATTTAACCCAAGAATTGAGCTGTGATGGGGGTTCGTCCTCCATTCTTGCGTCCGCTGTCTGAACTGTGTGGCGTCTGCGTCTGATCTCTGCATACACTCATGCATTCCTGAAAACCAGAATTGTGAAGTCAACGGGTGTATTCCTGTGAATCACGTGGCCTCTATATTCGACCTTTGCATACCTCACGCAGCTCTAAAACCTGAAACCGTGAGGCCATCCTATGATGTTTTCTTGAGAAGCTGACGCACCCTCAGTCTGTACTCATTTTACCTCTGCGATGGACCTCTGCATAACCACGCACATCTGAGAAACCAGTTGGGAGGGAAAGGCTGACTTGTGTGTCCTGTGAACCCGGGTTTATCCACACTGCAAATTCGAGTTCGTGCTTAATTGCTTGGGTTGCTGTCTTCTGAGAAACCTGAGCATACCGTAATTGTTTATGCCGTGTGTGTTTTAACTGTGGGTTGTTGTGGCCACACAGTCCCTTGGCTGAGTGTGATTGGCTACCGTCATCTGTTCCTTGCTGATCCTTACTGTTGTCCTCCTTGTGTTGGAACGGAGCTGAAGAAGCAGGTTGTCAAGCCTGTGTGCAACACTCTCTCCAGGTGAAAGAGGTGGTTGTGGTTGAAGAAGAAGGTTGTCAGGCTTGTGAGCGACTCTCTCCAGGTGAGAGAGTGCGCGGAGGAAGTGAGAACTTCTAGAAGGGGTCCTGTAGCTGCCACAGAGCTCGGAGAATTCTGGTCCGGTCTGTTGCTGAAGCCCAAGGCAAGGGAGGTTTAATAGCCAAAAGACTGTCCTGGTGACAATGAAGGTGTATACTCCTAGGGTGGGACAGGCATGTGGGGAATGAGAGTCTGTGCGCAGTGGGCATAAGTGGCTCCTGGGAGAGAATCCATCCTCATAAACTGTGTGTCTTCCTGTTGACCTTGCCTAGCCTAGGATTCCCTTGCCCGGTGGAGCTTAGTCCTAGCTCGGGGGTGACCTACTGTTGAGAGTGATGAGCAGCGCAGTCTAAGGCTGGGAGGTTCGTGGAAGGTCTACACGTAGTTGGTGGTGTTACGTCAGTTTAAAAGATAAGTATTAATTTTGTATTTAATTTTTATGTGATGCATGTCTGTGTCTTGAAATGTTATCATGTATTCCGTTGCAAGTTTGCATTGTTGTTAATTCCATTAAGTCTGTATGACAACAATAACTCCATGTTAAATGTGTTAATTTGATTTAAAGCATATTCTTTATATATATATATATATATATGTTTCGCCTAGTAGCGTTGCCCGACAGTGGGGGTTGATGGCTGGGGATGTCACACATCCCTTTAGATTTAGACTTGTTCTTCCACTTATCTCCATCAAATACATGCATGAGTTATTTCAGACAACTCTACCATGGTGTATCAACTCCCGTGCCCCTCACTTCAGATTATATGTGCTCTTACAAATGATACTCCATGTCGATCTTTACTTCAATTCATGTGCTATGATTTCATCTATGGGTTTCTTGCTTAGAACTGGTGTGATGATTTTTTACCTTGTCGTAAAAGCGATAAACATTGGGTATGGACATATAACTCTTCTTAACATTAAGTACTTTATTATTTTGTCTCGTATACCATGGGAGGGCATAGTTGTCCTTACAAAGGTGTGTCATTACTTAGGCCACATAGTACTACTGGTGTTCTAAGTTGAGTAGCGTAACTCATTTCCTAACCATGCCTAAACATCCTCCATCTTTTTCCTTTCATTTCCATCCAATTCATAAAAACAATACATTTTCCTTACAAAGGTATGTCATTACTTAGGCCACATAGTACTATTGGTGTTCTAAGTTGAGTAGCGTAACTCATATCCTAACCATGTCTAAACATCCTCCATCTTTTTCCTTTCATTTCCATCCCGTTCATAAAAAATTATATTTCCCACTTATGATTTGACTTATCAAATGTCATCCAACAAGGTCTAGTGAAGAAATTGAAGAAAAAATGCAAGCCTAAGTCAAATAAAGCCAAAATGGCTAGAGGAAAGAGCCAAAATAAAAAACGAAAGAAAAATGCTAGAGCTCTCCCAATTTATTAAAAAAGGCCTACCCCCTAAATTCGTATACTAAAAATGCTCTAAAGAAAAGGACTAGGAAAATTAAAGAAAAATAACGAAAATGGGTGAATAAAAGAGACAAATTGGTAACTCTAAGAAAAAAGGCTCCCTCTTAGAGGTTTTGCAAAGTAAAAATGAAGATTCCTAGCCTAAAAGGCTAGTTGGACCGATTTGTAGACCTTAAATCATTAAAAAGTGACTTGGTCAAAGCATAAAGCTTTTCCTTCCTTTTTCATTAATTATTCATCATTTACCCATATCTAACTAAGTTACCTAGGAAATACTTGATGTCTTAAGCATTGACACAGTGAATAGGGGTAAGGGTGACCTACCACAATAGACTTAAGCAAATGTATAAAGTTAATTAATGTTATGAGGCTTGTTAAAAGGAATTAATTGATGTGATTTTGCCTAATGACTTGTGTTTCAAGCTCAACTCATCATTATAGGTGGGGCTCCCTGCATTGGAATTCATGCACCATGCCTTGGGATCTGTGTCACTACATTGGGATCCATGACAACACAATGGATGATGATGAGGATCATATTTATTGTCCACATCAGCATCTTGTACATTTGGCATCACATGGAGTACATATAGACATTGTATTATGTTTTTTCTAGCACATTTGAGGGACGCCCCCTTCTTGACCCCTTTTCTCACACATGGGAGTCTATTTGATGTATTATTGAACTACTCATTCACATGTGTGGATATCCTTTGGGATATTTTTTCCCTCACATGTGCCTCTAGAAGATTCTAGAAGGGGTAGACTTGGCATTTTGACCTAGTCCACAATGTGAAGCTTCCACAAGCTTCTAGATGGAGCACACTTTCTCTCTCCTCCTCTCACACGTGCGGATGAGGTTTGTTATTCTTCTTTATGAGTTTGGTTGAGGAGCACTTCACGTTTTGACCCATTTTGACCTCACACATGTGGGAGATTGCTTATTGTGAGGAGGGTGCACCACATGTCCTTCATCCTCATCCACAAATGTGGGTGTTAGTTAGATGATGACTCACTCTATGAAGTTTGTTGGGATTACCAATTGTATTGAGCACATTGTTTCATTTAGCTCATGGTTTTGTATCAATGGTATTGGATGCCTCTCTCCCTATATAAAGTTGGTGCCTCGCTCATTTTTACTCATTGGAAATAAAGTGGAACACTTCTAGCTATTTGTGTGCAAGGCCTTCATTCTTCTTGAGTAATTTTTCTAGGGTTTTATAGAGATATTGTAGAATATGCAATCTTGGTTGAAGTAATAGCTATCATGAGGAGAATAATGCAAGTAGGGAATGGATCTAATCCTATTTTGTTTCTTTATTTGATTTTTCTAAACTAGATTTCAGCTTGTATTAGGAATGAATATCCATTGGTTTTATTTCTTTACTAAGAATCTAGTTTACTAATGCTTGGTGATACTTAGGTTTATTTCTCAAGAATTAACCTCCCTTTCAAGTCTTGAAAGGTTTACAGTCTAGGTTTGATGCTCTTCCAAGTGTTCATCATGCTATTTGGGGACTTCAATAGCTAATTCAAAAAAGGATATTACCAAGGATTTGTGGACTTGTTAACACAAATTTCTACCCTCCAATCTGAGTTGATAAATCTGTTAGGACAGCGTGGTAAAAACTTGGCTAATTGAAGGAGTAATAGCCCCAAATTGTCACTGACCAAACTCCTCTCCGTTTGGGCTAGTGCTTGCTAACCTCAAGGGGGAGTCCCTAGGCACCCTTGGTACCTTGCTGCTGTCTTTTAAGACTGATTTTCTGTGTGTAAACCCAAAAAACAATGAGCTGTTCATCTTGGACAGCGTGTTAAGACTATCCAAAACGATGGGAAAAATATAGATTTTCACTTGGAGGGATTCTGCAGGGTTAGCAAAATGAACATAGAATAAAAATAGAACAAAAAACTACTCAAAAGGTCAATAAAATCACAATGAATAGTTAAGGAGAATGACAAATCAGATTGCAAAATTCACAAAATACCGACAAGAAACAAGGTTAGAACACAAACACTTGATTTATTTATTGATAGGCTTGCAAGAGGGTTGGTTGCCCCACAATTGGCAAGTCCATAACCGGTACAATGATCACTTTGGTCAAAGAAGAGTCACTAGATTAAGAGAGAGAAACACTATGCTGCTGCTACTAAGAACCAACCAATAACCAATGAAGACCATCCAATATATAGGAGAGGATTGTGAATAAAATAGGAGTCAATGCACACGAGAGAATAAGTGTGAGTGAGAAATTTAGGAATTAATGCGCATGAGGGAATAAGTGTGAGTGAATAATGTTCAAGGGTGAGTTATGAGTGAGAGTGTATGCGCATGGTGAGTTAAATAATGGTTAAGATGCACGGAGGATAATTTTATCTTTCCAATGCATGTTAGAATTGCTAAATTTGACCAAGGGATGAGGAGTTATGAGTTAAAGGGAAATTCACCCTATTTTTTAGGGATTTCCTAAAATTTAGGAATTGTGTGTTTAAAAGCAATTTGGGGAGAATTTTTAGAAACTGGTTGCAGGGAAAGTGAGAATATGGAAAGTGAGAGGAATAGAGTGAGAAAAATCATCTTTCAGTGGCTAAACTTTCTCCAGACAATGCCACCTCACCCATGCGCCACCTCTTTAGCTTAATTAATTCTCATTTAATACATAATCCTTGGAAAATGCGCCCTTGGTCCATGATTCCATGTAGATGCCACATCACCCTGATACTCTGCCACATGTCGGAATTTGAGCTTGCCACTTGGCACTGTTGGAGATGACGATGACTGCTAAAAATAGGATTTTTCAAAAATAGCCATCTGGTCCCAAAAATTTGAAACTTGTCGAAACTGACCCAAACTCTTCACAAATGCTCGAAATGACTAGGAGACCACCATCATGTGTCTACTGCTAAAAATAGAAGGTCCTCACATGCCCATGATATTATACTCATTAGATTCAATTTTCCACAAGGAACTTGAATCCACAATCAAAGTCGACATGCGAGCCCTAGTGCTCAACATGCTAAAAATGGAAATATGTGCCAAATCATCCCGAAGAAGACCCAAACGATTCATAATGTCTCAAGGATCAATAATATGTGCTCAAAATCTGAATCCGGGGCTTGGAGATCAAACTGCTAAAAATAGAAAATTCTTGCATGTCGCTTGGAAAAGTGTTATCGGGCCTAGAATCATGCAAGGACCATCCTTGTATGCTCAAAACTGCTCCAAACTGTCAAGAAACCCACTCAAACCGTGTCTCCTAAAAAGTAGCAACACCTGCTGTATGTAGACATCTCTCTCAAAATGCATGGGAAACCGAGCTAACTCTACATTTGAACAAAATAACCATGTAACAATCATATCCCTGCCTCTGATGGGAACCAACTTCTTGCTCAACCCAAGTGCTAAACTCTAGGAGAATCTCAGAATGCCAGCCAAAATAGTGCATGCTGGCTCTTAACCCACAAGATTTTCAAGGGTGAAAATCTTGGGGTTAATTGGACTCCATGCCCAATGATATAAGTTAGGGTTTGACTTCTTTTCTAATCACCTCTTATAACTTTTCCCTTTTAAATTTTTGTTTGCTGGCAGCCTAAGTTTTTAAGAGCCATTATTTTCAGATCTGGGCTGCTTTCCAAGTCTCATTGAGCTAACAACTTCACTATTCAGCTGTGAACTTGGAGTTTAATTGCAGGTCGACCTCGGGAAGCACTCACATCTTAAATCAATCTGCTGGTTAATAAATTTTTGCAGGTCACACTTTTCAGTGGATATATTTACTAAATCGATCTGCCTCTTTTTGGATCTAAGGTTCTTTCTTGTTTTGATCTTTTGCCTAGATCTAAAAAGACTAAGAAACCAATCATACTCCAAAAGAAAATCACAAGTTTGAAATTCCTTTGAATGCATCTTGAGATTAAATGATGAAAGAATGGTCTAATTTCTGATATTTTTTTAATGGTTGAATACTTGTGCTTGGCATATCTTTGAAAGGGCGTGTCAATCATCTCAAGGTTCAATGTACTTAAGAAACATAAGCGATGGTAGGAGGGGCTAAACATTTCCTTTTTTTGGTTAAACTAATTCTGTGTTAGTATGGTTCAACCCTCAGAACTGAACTGGATCTATCTAAAGCCGAGTCACCATTTTATGGATTAAATCCAATCTCTTCCTTAGGGATTTAATACACAAGCCCTGAGGATACGCATTAATTTTGATAACTAACAAGTCTTAGGGTTTTCTTCAAGTTAAAATCTGTGGATCTAGATCGCTGGTGCTTCAAATCTATGGGCTATCTTCTTTTAAAATCTAGCTAAACCTTGATTTTTCTTTATTTGCAAACTGTTTATGCAGTGTCACTATTTGAATTTGCAAATATCTTATTTAATATAGTAGCATCTAAAGAAAAAATCTAATGCTAGATTAAATAATTTGCTTTGGTATAAATGGAATATATTTATTTATTGAGGATTCATGCAAAACTTCTAAATGAGCCTAAACCTTTACCAAAAGAACGAATTGGTACGATTCTGGAAGTGGTTTTCTGAGTAATGATTTGGAACATATGATACATGAATCTGATTATGAGAATCCAGTTTCAATAATGTTGCACTTATTTGATTGCTCCCACTATGAATTGAATGATTTCTATGTTTGACTGATCTCACACAGATCTGGTTATATTATATACAAGTGACAATAATCCGTTAAAAAGGGGGGGGCTTAGTACACCAGCAATACACTAAGACTTACACAACATTTAAACTGCTTCATATTACAGTCATCTCAAGGAATGAAACCACTACAACATCTCACAGTACAATCCGCCAAATATGTAATCGATTCAGAGGTTTATTCAATGCCTTTATGAAAGTTTAAAAAACTGAAACTTTGAATGCTTTCTGATCTGTTCTATTTTTCTTCATTTCCTTCAACTGATATCTAAAGGACATTCACAATCTACTCACTGATTGTCTGAGAAGCAAGTGATATTTCACTGGTATAGATCTGTTTCTTTTGCAGCACAATCAATGGATAACTCTGCACATATATACTTCCTTTGAATATGATAACATTATATACTGCTGGCTAGTGTAAAGGATGTGAAATTTAAAGATAACCTGATTGATCTTGCTGTCTTGCAATTTCTAACACAGCAATAACATAAGTTGTCTGAATGGTTTAAGGGAACATGATAAGTTAAATGGTCAGTTGGTGTGCCTATTCTCATTTAATCTGGAAACTTGGAGCCACAGACTCGTGCTTTAAAGAACTCGCTATTCATAATTTATTTTAAGTGTGGATGTTTATCATGGCTGTCATTTTGCAAATGTTGTGATAATTCGAACAATAATCTGCTCGGCATACTAAACAGAGGAATAAAACTCTGTGACTTTAAATCAATTGGCTTTGATTTGAGTTGATACAATACCACTACATATCTGCACTTTGGAAATTATTTGAATGCTGGTTCCACTTTGCACAATAGCAAATGCTAATGGTCTGTGAATTTGTTTATTCAAAACTTGCAAATGTGCTAATGTGACACTACTACCACTCTCTCATGTTTGCTTAAGATTAGGGTTCAAATTTATTAACTACATGATGACAGAAAATATTGCTCGTACACAAGTATTCTTATATCTGTTTTTTGACTGTTCATAACACTTTGCAATTAAAAGCATTGCTAAATCATTTTGAAGTTGGATTAATGATTACAAATGCTGGTCATACCCTTTTACATCTCTCAAAAGAATTCTGGAATTCAGAGCCATTAACTAAATAAAACAACGCACTTGATACATTTGGCATGATTGGAATTAAGATCTGATGCAAAACGGCCAGACAACAGTGTGTGAAACGTACTACAACACTTCATTTTTCAGCTGTTATAACAGATGATATATCTCTCATGAGGCTTCCTCCTAATCTGTTTAATCACTAGTAACCTACTCCTTTGTGATACACTGATACACTCTCTATTGATCAATCAAACCATCCTGAACTATTTCCACAATCGTAGTAACTTCTCTAATATTCAAGATGAGTTTCTTGGGTTAATTGTGCCAATCAATTCAAACTAATTCCACTCCCACTCCTTTTATATTAATTTAGTTTGGGTTGACCTTTAGGGTTTCCCCCCTAGGCTAGGGTAAACCTTTTCCTTAGTCTGAAGAATGGGGCAAGGCTACCAAAGTGATAGTGGGTAGCCTGCCTGATCGTAGCCTACCGAAGTTAGGACTTTTCTACCTGGGGTAGAGTTTGAGAGGTAACAGAGGTAACTAGGAAGGAACCCACCATAGTGTGTTGACATGTGGCTACAAGTTATGATTAACAAAAACATTTCAACACCACTCCCTTAAGTTGAACAAGGGGCCGCAGAGAAGACATTACAGCCATAGATTATCACAAAAGATCACAATAATAGCACCCCATAATGTTGAGCTAGGGTCATCATAAGCTATATCGCACACGAAGGAAGACTTCAAGATTGATATTGGGATGGATTGTGCTAAAAGGGGTCTTTGACAATGCAAGTTCATGTTGGTTGAGTAGAGGAGGGCCCGTTGAAATAAGGGCCCTCAATAGAGTTGAAATTGTTTGCTAAGAAGGCAGAGCAAGAAGGTTTGCAGAATTGGTAAGCGTGGAAATAGCTAGCTCACTTGGGCAAAGGAAACAATAATGAAGTAGTAGGATCATCATCATCATCCAACATTGGCAACTTCGAATAGAAAACTGCCCATGCAAGTGCTCATAATGAGTCATACCAGAGACAACACGAGTAGGTGTGCAGTTGATGATAAATGCTGCATAGAAAACTGCTTCTCCCTGGAAGGAAAGCTCCATGTTTTAAGAGTGAAGCATACGACAAGCCATTTCCATAATAGCCCTAATACTCCACTTATCCACACCATTTTTCTGAGGAGTATAAGGAACAATCTACTACCAAGAGATGCCATGAGAGTGAAGAAATTGATGAAAGGCATTACCAATGTATTCTCCTCCCCCAAGAGAAGAAGTGGCCATGGGATCACAAATATCACTCTGTATTAACTGAAGGGGTTTAGAGGCCCATATTGATTTGTCTGTTGTAAAGGACTCTCAGTGATGCTTACCCATCACACATCCCTCGCAAACGCCATTGGGAGGGTTGATCAATGGAAGGCCTTCAACAAAGGAGAAGGCAACTCATGTGCCTTAGGAATCCTTAGTTGGTGTGACTAAGATGACAATGCCATAGCTTATTGTCATCATTTGCATTGGTCACCATTGCAATGAATTAATTCAAAGCTATAGCTTGGAGGTGGAGAAGATTTCCCCAGTTTGTACATACGTTCAGATTCGTCACAATATCTAGAGGCAACAACTTTGAAGTTGTCATTTGATGTCTTTAACAAATTTGGCCAAAATTCCACCTTTTTCGTTGGTGCAAGTAATGTGGTAAATAAGATCCTTCTTAACCCCGGATCTATCAAGCGCCAAAAGGGATCAAATCTCTCGAGGTGCAAACCTCTTTAAGAGTGCAAAACTCGAGGAATGGTTTGCACCTTAGAGTTTTAATCCCTCTCGATGCTTGATAGATCTTGGCTTAAGATGGATCTAGGCTGGTTTATAGTTTAGTATAAAAGAAAATCCCTTTGTAAGATATATGTGAAAACAATTTAATTTTTTTCTATAAATTTATTTTAATTTCGAAATAAATTTTGAATTTATAAACAATTAGATGATTAATTTTTTTAAGTTGCATTTTCCCCTAAATTTTTATGCTCTCAAGTTAAAATCGATCTATATTAATCATATAATTAATTACAAGATGATTTAACATGTTTATGTAGAGGGAGCAAAGCTCTTCCCTTTCATCATTCCATTGGTCGAATAGATATCATAACCATAATCATTACTTCTAGTTATAATTTGAAAAAAATAGATTAAGGATTTCCAATTTCCTTTGGATGAACAAATATCATAACCACAATTGATACTTTTTGTTGTAATTTGAAAAATTAGATTAAAAATTTTCAATTTTCAATTTCCTTCGGCCGAACAAATATCATAACCATAATCATTACTTGTTGTAATTTGAAAAAAATAGATTAAGAATTTTCAATTTACAATTGTAGACATCGTTTATTATTTTGTAGTTATAGTTCTTGCCATCAACACACCTGGACAAGGAATCTGAATACCAATGGACACATGTGATTTGTCGACGATGAATTTTTTGAGTCTGGCCACTCTGCTTTCCGCAGAAACTTTGCTCTCGTTGGTGTATCGACATCAACCTTTGATAAGATGGGATGTCAACGATGCACATAATGAACATGTACATTCTGGAGATTATTTCCTAGAAGTGCTTAGGGAGGTAGTTGGCGATTCAAGGTTAGGTGCACTCATAAATATCGATTATACCATGCATCCACCTCGACCTCAACCCTCACGACGACCATAATACCCACCTAGTTTGGATATGTGTGTGTGTGTGTGTGTGTGTTTGTGTGTGTGTGTTTGTGTGTGTTGTAATGTGTAATGGAGCCGACTTACATGTGATTGTTCAAAGTGTAATAGCGCAGACTTGTATTTTTTTTTAATTTTTTAATGTAACGATATGTTATGTTATGTAACGTGAAAAACATCTCCCCCATACTAGGCTATATAGTGCCTCTCGACACAATAAAGAAGATTTGGTCCCACTCTAGGAACATGGAGAACATCTTTGTACTAAGCATTATTAATTTGAATAGTAGCACAACCAGACACTTGGAGAGTTGATCCATCACTGATAGGTACCTTCTCATCTTTATGTTGATGAATGTAATCAAAGAGGAGGTTCCAATGCTTCGTCATATGTTTGGTAGCCCCATAATTTGCAATCCATTCTTGAGTAGAAGTGGAGGACCATAAAGTAGTGTGTGCAGGGAAGTGTGCAGAATCACCAACCTTGTCTTTGAAGATATCATCATTTTTAGTTGTTTGTTAAGCAATATCTTCAATCCTTTGAAGTTGGAAGTGGCGGTTTTTGAACACATGTCCCTCCTTATGTCAATACAAGCATATTGGCCTCTTCTTTTGTGAAAAACATAGAAGTTTCCTTTGGAGACTCATGCATACATGAGGAGGGAGTAAACTTAGTGTGGGATTACTCTCGGGGAGATAGTTCATCAAAGTTTCTCAAGGTGACTTGATGTTGGCAAAGATTACAAAATATGTCTTCCAAATTAGGGGAAGTTGGGTTTGAAATAAAAAGAGGAGTGCTATAAAGACTTATCTAAATTTTTAAATGTAGGAGAGAGGTTATTAAGAACAATATTGATATTTAGGGTCCGTTTTACCTTTACCACCGCTTATAAGAAAGTTTTCTTTTAGATTCTTGATCCTGAAAATGTACTCAATAGTAGCAAAATCTACCATTTTAAGGTTGAAGAGATCTATTTCAAGTATATTGATTTGAGTAGTGTTCACTGTGCTAAATAGGGTGTGGAAGTGTAACAACCCAATTTGATTATTTATTTATCATAGTTGTTAATTTGAATTTAATTAATTATTAAAATAAATTCAATAAGTCATTTTATTATTTTATTATTAAAAAGGTGGGTGATGTAATTAATGAGGGGATAAGGCTGTTGGAGAATTAATTAGGGGATAAGGCAGTTGGGGAATTGAATGAGGGGGAGAGATTCGAGAGAGGAGGATAAGGAAGAGGGGAGAGGACTTGGAGAGGGGTCTTTGGTTTTGGGTAAAATTGGGTGAAGAAGAAGGAAATTGGAGGACAAAGATTGTTTTGGGGAGCTTTTACAGGGATACTGTTGTTGCTGGGAATTTTGGGCTCGGGGGCCAGAAAACTACAAGGATTCTTGTAGCTAGGGAGCTAGAGAGGTTGTTCTTAGTTGGTTGGGAGGTAAATATTCAGTTTGGGTAGTTTGGGCAAGGACAAGAACAAGTGAACCAGGGGCTAAATCAACCAACCTGCAGGTCTAGGTATGTATTTTATTAAATTGATCTGTTGTTATTATTATGTTGTTGTTGTTATTACCAGTTTATTCCTTGTATAAATAAAATTTTGAAAGAAAATCTGAAACTAAATTGCAGTTATTAAAGTAGGAGATTAGGAGATATTTATTATTTTATTGAGGCCCTGAAATAGAAGACCTTACAAATGGTATCAGAGCTCGGTTTCAAAACTAAAACCTAGGGCTTGAAAAACCACTTTGCTGTGAAAACCAGTTCCGAATATAACATGTAATCTACGACCTAGAAACCATTAAAGCTCGATTATGACAAACCAAGAATCATCGAGTTGGCTGGATATTATCAGAATCATTCCTTTTTAACTTTAATGACATGCTCCAGGTACAAGTAAGGAGAAAAAGTGGAAATAGAGATTATGCTACATATCTTACATAAGCTAAAAAGGGCAGTAGAGTGGAGTGTAGCAAACTGTGCTTATATGTTTTGTAAAAAACGACTAAACATTCCAACCCTACAGATAATGGATGGATCTCAATACCAGCCATGAAGAACTTTATTGGAAATCTCTACAGGACAAAGAATTGTAAGTCTCTCGATAGATCCATTTTACAAAAAAAACAAAAAAACAAAAAAATTGAATACTTGCAACAAAACCCTTTTCACACTAGAAAAAAAGAATTACCCCCACCTCTATATGATTGTGAATAAAAATGGATCCAACTATTTGACATTTGACAACACCCATAAATATGTTTCTACAACTTCCGTTTGAGAAAAGGAAAACAACGTTGATCTTCTTCACACTGGAATAAAAGAACCACTAAACAAAACAACTGTGCCTACCTCTACATAATTGTGGAGAAGAATAGCCTGATATTCTTGGCATTTGACAACACCCACAAGTTGGATTCCTCAATTTTTATGCCAGATAAAAACAACAACACCAAGGATTATCTGGGGAGGAATCACTCTAAATGTGTTGAACCTGCACATAATAGATCTAGCTAGAAAATAACACACACATTTGCAGAATGAAATTGATAAATAAGAAGCAAGAGAGAAAGAATGGAAGAATTCTCATTAACCGAATGAATAATGAATAATTTACACATGATATACTCTATATAACTCAACCAATGTGCATTGGAGGAGAAGCCAATGCACAATAGTGGTGGTCTAGAGTGATCTAGACACACACCAACAATTACGGGAGTAAACTGCCACCTAGTCTAGTCTCTCGGGCAGTTACGGGAGTGAACTGCCACGTAACTGAGTTAACTAGTCTATCAGTCTTTAGTTAACTCACTGAAATAGAGTGAAGTGAGGAGGAGATCAGGGAATCATGGGTAATGCGCTACTCTGGTGATGATCCCAAGGACAATGCACATTAGCTGGTGATGATCCCAATGTTGCATGGCGACAATACTAATGTAGCATCTAGACTCCACTCAACTGATCAAACTGAAGTGAAAATTGAAGAGAATATTCTCCCTAGAGGAGTATTCTTCCTAAAATATAGGACACTGAATAATGATTAATAAACAAGGAAAATCCTTAGGAAAAAAAAATCCTAGGTGTGTGTAAAGTAACTCCAACATCCCATGAACATCACTATGATGAAAATAAAGAATGGGTCTCGACAACGAGGCCACGTGAGGTATCGAAATACAAAAGATATACTGAAATAAAGTGAGGAAAGAGGGAAAAACTCATGGGAACCCCCCCCCTCTCAAGGTATAATGTATGTAAAAAGAATAACTAACAGTTGCTAGGCAACTGTGTCCGTTACTCTAAGACGAATTCACAGAGAATGGAACTTCTGCTCAATGAAGGTCTTGGTGAAGATGTATGCAGTTTGTTTTGCTGAAGGACAGAACTGTAGGTCGATGATCCCCTCGTGTAATAAGTACCGGATGTAGTGCATGTGGATCTCGATGTGCTTCGTTCTCTGCCTCTGAATTGGATCTCTGCAAAACTTCAGAGTGCTCTGGTTGTCACACCAGATGACGATCGACTGATGAAACTGAATTCTCAACTCAGTGAAAAAATGTTGTAGCCACATAGGCTGAATGGTTATGTTAACTACCCCTCTGTACTCTGCCTCGGCTGAAGATAGAACAATAACAACTTGCTTCTTGCTCGACCAACAGATAGGCCCGAAATCAAGACTGAGTGAGTAACCG
This sequence comes from Picea engelmannii, assembly GCA_009831015.1. Classification (NCBI taxonomy): domain Eukaryota; kingdom Viridiplantae; phylum Streptophyta; class Pinopsida; order Pinales; family Pinaceae; genus Picea; species Picea engelmannii. Next base: position 14,490 of record ML841871.1, read on the forward strand.
GATGTGGACTTGTGATCAGGGCTATCGCCAGCCAATCAGAATCAGTGAACCCGATGAGATCCAATGTAGAGTTTGCTACATAATCAATCCCAAAGGTGATGGTGTCTTTTACATATCGAAGGATACACTTTGCAACCTTCCAATGTAGCTCATGTGGCTCCTACATGAACCTGAAGACTACACCAACTACATAGGAGAGGTCTGGTCTGGAGTATGTGAGATACAACAAGCTCCCCACTAGTTGTCTGTACAATGTGCTATCAACCAGTGGAGTGTCCCCGCCATCCTCAAGTTTGACTCATGATAGGAAAGGTGTTGGAGAAAACTTGCAGTCTGTCATGTGAAATCTCTCAAGGATATTTCGTGCATACTTGTTCTGAGACAGTTTGATGCCTGATGCATCCTGATTGATATCAAGTCCAAGGAAGAAGTGTAGTAGACCCATGTCCGTCATCAAGAACCTGTCATGCAGTCTTGACTGCAGCAGTCGTTGAAGTCGAGCAACCGCTGATCAACAAATCATCAACATACAGAACTAAGAGTAGAAGTGAATCAACGGTTCTGAGCATGTAGACATTCAGGTCTGATTTACAACGTACAAAGTTCTGTGACAACAGGCAGGAGTCCATCTTGGCATACCATGCCCTCGAAACTTGCTTGAGGCCATAAAGAGACTTCTTCAGTCGACAAACCAAAGATGAATTCTGCATAAATCCCTGGGGTTGCTCAATATATATCTCCTCAGAGAGATCGCTGTGAAGAAATGCATTCTTCATGTCCATCTGATGGACTTCCCATCCCTTGGCTGCTGTAATGGAAAGTGCCAAACATATGGAATCCATCTTCGCTACTGGAGTGAAGGTCTCATCATAGTCAATGCCATGCACCTATTGAAAGATCTTGGCAACAAGCCTGGCTTTGTGTTATGTTCCCAACCCAGGATGCCAGGAACATTGCGTTTTTCATGAATTTTTATGCATTTTCTGGTTGTGGAATTTCGTCAAACACTTTGCATATTTTGGTCTTTAGGTTGTGCTAGGGTTTAAAATGATGGTTCTTTATGTGTTTTGCAACCAATAATCAATAGATATAGCAATGGAATGTACTCAACAAGATGCAAGATCAATAATACAAGAAATAACCAAAAATACCTCAGATCCAGTTTTATTCATAGTAGTAGAAGATGTTGATACAATAGATCTACCGATCTGGAACAATAAAGCATGAGAACTCATAACACAATGACAATAACCCAAGAAGAGATGATACAAGCCTCCAACGGCCACATGGCTGACAAAGGTGAATGGCAACTGAGATCTCTTCCCACTGTTGGATCAACCCTCAATCTAGAATAGTTGCACCCTTGTCCTGGTTGTAGCTCTATGGAAGATTTCGACCCTCTTCCTCCTTGGTCCCAATAGACACCAAAACATTGGGGAAGAGTAGATCTGAAGGCTAGACACGATATAGAGAAGTTTCCCTCCTGAATAATGAAGTTTGTACCTTCCTATGAATGGATCTACTTCAACATTTGTGCCCCTCCTCTTGGAGAAATCATACCAACCACATAATAAATCAATACTCTACCAAAACACCTTTCGGATGAGCTAAGAAAGGTGCTATGGCCTCTACCAAGATAACCCAATAGCTGATCTCTCCAAATCCCCTTCTCCTTGACTAGATCGAAGGGATATAGTCTCTCTATTGTGCCCTCTAGCTGAAAACCCTCAATGTTGTGCCCCTCTCTCACTCTGAACCTGTGGCTGATGTAGAATCCCTCTGTAACTGAATGGATCTGATGTAGAATGGTGAGGGAGGAATATTTCACCTCTGTGACCAAGCTTGGACTAAGTTGGGTGGGATCTTTCACCATCGAGTTGATCTCTAGGGTTTGTTAAGTCAAAACCCTCAAAACCCCCAACTGCATGGGCTCACTAGCAAGATTCCAGATATCAAAATGATAAATAACTTAATCAGAGAATAAAGGCCCTTGTCTCTCTTTTATCCTCCCTGCTCACCTTGTCTCTCCAAGTGACTTTTACTTTAATTAATTATTAATTAATTAATTAAATCACTTTAATTAATTAATTAACCATTTTTCCTCTAAAAAGTAGTTTATCCCTCCTTGTGGCTTCCCTGGCCATTGAAATTCACTTCTCATCATCCTATCCTGTAGTGTTATTCCTCCCAATTCCAATGAGCTATTACACTAAGAGGTTCCTCCAATTATTATGCCCAATATGACCTCCTTAGTGAATTTAATTAACATATAGCCCAAAATAACTCAAAATTACGAAAATCGTCGGAATGCAACGAAACCAAAGCGAAGTTGTGCAGAATGGATCATGATGATGAAATAATATGAACAATGCAAGCCAGACCCAAAAAAAACCCTCAGTAGCCCCTGTACTCGCTATAACCTCCATCTGGCTACTCTGGTCACCATAACACTCTGTAATATAATGATGTCCCAAAGTGGGGACATTACAATCCTCCTTGCTAGAATATTTCTTGTCCCCGAGCAATAACTGAATCAATCCATATATAATATCAGGGTCCCATGTCCACCTGTGGGACACACAATAGGCTTCCATCCAAAGCTAAACAATCACGCACTCCATCCCTTGGATCTCATATCAGGATGTGAACTGCAATACCCTGTGAAGCATAATCCTGAAACATATCAACACCATGAGTCTTCTGCAAATTACACATGGCCTCAACCCAGAATGAGCCCATCCTTCAAGTCCATACCAAGACCAACACAGTCTCCACCAACTGCACATGCTGCTGCCCTAGTGAGGTACTGCAAGACCTCAATGAATCACCCTCAATTGATGTGCTCTCCTCAATACTGAAGCTCAATGGAAAGTCAAAATAACTTTCCCATGTAGGGGTACACTTGCCTCCATCAGTGAATGAAGTGCTCAGCCTTGCAATTCCCCAGTCCCATGCTATTCTTTGCTAAAGATCACCAAGCTGGCGCTACACTACTCTGATCAAGACTGTCTGCTCACCGTATACATACTAGATTCCCCACTCATGGGTCCTCAAGCTAGAATACCTGTGGAAACTGGTCCTGTTGTCCAGAAGCTGCATCGATAAAAGTACCTCTGTGGAAGTAATATGTGCCCAACCATCTCCATACTCGACCATGAGTATAAAAAAGGAGAAGTTGTATCGCTCCATAGGATAAGCCCCTGCAAGCCCTCTCAAAACCAACCCAGAGTGGAGTATGTGGCTCTCTGGCGCAACCTGGGCCATTATAGGGTGAAACAACCTACTAACCAAATGGAATCCTAGATCCCATGGAAAACTAGGAATTTCATCACTTCCAATGCCCACTAACTGCTCCTGTGTCATAGTGCTAACTGTCGAAAGCCCTCCATGCTCATCCCCATGAGAATCTGGATTTGTGTCGCTCTCAGAAATGTCTGCTATCCCAGGTCCTAAGATGCTCATCATCATGCACAAGGTCTCAACTGTCTGCCTCTGGTGATCCACCCCTAAGCTGTTGTGTGCCATATGGACTCTCCTGTCAGGGGGTTTCGGCCTACCAACTCGTCATGTCCTCTGCCACTGTCTATCTCCTTTGATGCTGCTGTCGATGATGAAAGTGTCGGGAAAGGCTAACAAAAACATCTGTAACTGATTGTAGGACTGGAAAGTATCATATTCTTTGGTCAATCCCAAGGATTCAATCAAAATCTCGTCCACTGATACCCATGGTAAATACTCCCCTGTAGTCATCATTGAACCCTAATCAACAGGTACAACCGGGGGTAACCCCTCAAACTGTTGGTCAACCACTCTCAATCCATCATGGCTCATGAAACTGCTAATACTGTGAAGGTGATCTCTCAGGACTATGTGCTGTTGCAAAGGAGAGGCATCTCCATGCTCCACTAGGTGTGTCTCCCCTCTGCAATCCAATACGTCCCTCTGAATCCCACCGTACACCTCTGCATGTCTCTGTGTACTATCACTCACCACTGTATTCTCCTGCATACTCATGTAATATCCTGTATGCTCCTACAACATAATGGGTCCTAGGTGTACTACTGGGTCAACCTCTACATGAAGGTCAACCACTCCCGGGACACAAATGGAAGTGTCCTCATAACTGCCCCTGGCTCCAGATTCCCCATGCGTATGTGAGTGCTTAACTGTCTCAAAGATCCTAGCGGAGGGTAGCTCTCGCGACTCCGGATCATAACTTTCCATGCTCATCAGTGACCCTGGGTACTCCTCATGCTCCTTCATCAATTGGTGCTCCTCTGCTAAACCACCAACATCCGTTAGCAATGTGACTGAAGGATATATATGACTCTCTACTAAGATAAATGTAGTGGATCTCTGTCTAATATCCTCAAGAATCTCCTTTGATCTGGACTATGATTCTTGAATCGCTATCTGTGTGCCTTTCAATAATCCTCGTGTGCTCTCCAACTCATAGGTGAGTCTATCCACCTCCAACTCTTACTCCCTTAGGGCCTTGTGATGCATCTCGCCAATATCCAATGGGTAGTCCCTATCCATCAACAATTGTTGGTAATCGACCCTCATCACAGACACTCTCTCCCTAAGAGTATGAAAGTCATCCATGGAAAATCCCCCATCTAAACTATCATGTGCCATCGATGCCCTCCAACAACAATCAATGACCAATGCATGTGTGTCATCAATGCGCCTAGTGGCTGCCATGATCATGTCCTCATTGATTCTCAAATGTCCGGCCAAGTAGTGTGACTCCTGATCACAACCATGTTGAGGTGCTACCTCATGCCCCTCATTGCTAGTGTCAACCATGGAATCCCCAACAACAGTGTCCGCAAAAGATAAGGTACTGCACTGCCCACTGTCCATTGTGCTACTGGGTCCTCCTGTATGCCACTGCACACCATCACCAACTGATAGCTTCATCTGAATCACACTGTATCCTGTATGGGCAACTGTATCCTCCTGTGCACTCACCTTACTACTATCATCTGCGCCTGGATCCCATACAGATGTGTCTAGACAAGTGCTATGGTCATCTCGACCAATAAGGAGTGCATCCTCATCACTGCCGATTGGTCTTGGAAGTAATTGTCCCATCAAACTGTCGGTCTCCACAACCTGATCAAACAATGGAGTCCCCAAAGGAGATGACCCACTCTACTCATAGGCCTGTGTAAGATCAACTGTCTCCAAGTCCTGTCTCTCATGAAGGTCCATCTGTCCCTGGTGTGCAATCCATGCGCAAGGCTCCACTACTATATCACTAATGCCATTGATATCCTCTTGTGTCATGGCTATCATAAGTGTCTGAGAAGGTATCGACTATGTCACAGTGACCATAGGAAACCCCTCATGTCTAGGTGCTAACATGTGTGAATCTCCACTAGTGTCACCACTCTGTGCTGAAGTGTAAGGTCATCAACACTATGTGATATGACTGCTAAAGCACATGCGCTATCATCCTGTCCATCCAACTTTATCTCCAATGCGCAAGGGTCACTATCCTCCCCAAGCATGCAAGTCACTAGCCTCTGTGCAAGAGTCACTAGCATCATCAGACTGCTCAAAATAAGCATCTGCATCCTCATACACCTCATCATCCTCACTGTCATAGTGCATCTCAATAATGTGCCTCTTACCTTTACCCCTACATCTATGATCTGGCTCCCAAGGTAGTTTGCAGCTGTAGCAAAGTTGCCCACTCTTAATGGGTGTAGGAATGCTCTGTCCTTCCTTCCATCTACTAGATAGTAGTGATGCTCTCTCTTCCATTTGTCTACATAGTGCTCCAATGTTTTGTATGCCTGCTATCAACTCACCTAGGGCTAGCTCCCATTCCTGTTTATCCATTTATCCCTATGGAAGACCCTTCAGGATGGCAGGAGTCTAAGATCTGGATGCATGCGCTAATCCCCACTGGTTGGGAGGATCAACACTTTGATACCACTGTAATGTTCCCAAGCCAAGATGCCAGGAACATTGCGTTTTTCATGAATTTTTATGTATTTTCTGGTTGTGGCATTTCGTCAAACACTTTGCAGATTTTGGTCTGTAGGTTGCGCTAGGGTTTATAATGATGGTTCTTTATGTGTTTTGCAGCCAATAATCAATATATATATAGCAACGGAATGTACTCAACAAGGTTGACGATCAATAATACAAGGAATAACCAAAAATACGTCAGATTCGCTTTTATTCATAGTAGTAGAAGATCTTGATACAATAGATCTATTGATCTGGAACAATAAAGCATGAGAACTCATAACACAATGACAATAACCCAAGAAGAGATGATACAAGCCTCCAAAGGCCACATGGCTGACAAAGGTGAATGACCACTGAGATCTCTGCCCACTGTTGGATCAACCCTCAATCTGGAATAGTTGCACCCTTGTCTTGGTTGTAGCTCTATGGAAGGTTTCGACCCTCTTCCTCCTTGGCCCCAATAAACACCAAAACACCGGGGAAGAGTATATCTGAAGGCTAGACACGATATAGAGAAGTTTCCCCGCTGAATAATGAAGTTTGTACCTTCCTATGAATGGATCTACTTCAGCATTTGCGCCCCTCCTCTTGGAGAAATTGTACCAGCCACATAATGAATCAATACTCTACGAAAACACCTCCCGGATGAGCCAAGAAAGGCGCTATGGCCTCTACCAAGACAACCCAATAGTTGATCTCTCCAAATCCCCTTCTCCTTGACTAGATCGAAGGGATCTAGTCTCTCTAGTGCGCCCTCTAGCTGAAAACCCTCAATGTTGCGCCCCTCTCTCACTCTGAACCTGTGGCTGATGTAGAATCCCTCTGTAACTGAATGGATATGATGTAGAATGGTGAGGGAGGAATATTTCACCTCCGTGACCAAGCTTGGACCAGGTTGGGTGGGATCTTTCACTACCAAGCTGATCTCTAGGGTTTGTTAAGTCGAAACCCTCAAAACCCCCAAGTGCATGGGCTCACTAGAAAGAAGACAAATATCAAAATGATAAACAACCTAATCAGAGAATAGATGCCCTTGTTTCTCTTTTATCCTCCTTTCTCACCTTGTCTCTCCAAGTGACTTTTACTTTAATTAATTAAATCACTTTAATTGATTAATTAACCATTTTTCGTTTAAAAAGTAGTTTATCCCTCCTCGTGGCTCCCTGGCCACCGAAAGTCACTTCTCATCATCCTATCCTGTAGTGCTATTCCTCCCGATTCCAATGAGCTATTACAGTAAGAGTTTCCTCCAAATATTATTCCCAATATGACCTCCTTAGTGAATTTAATTAACATATAGCCCAAAATAACTCAAAATTACGGAAATCGTCGGAATGCAACGAAACCAAAGCCAAGTTGTGCGGAATGGATCATGATGATGAAATAAGATGAGCGATGTAAGCCAGACCCCCCAAAACCTCTCAATATCCCCTGTACTCTCTATAACCTCCATCTGGTTACTTTGGTCATCATAACACTCTGTAATATAATGATGTCCCAAAGTGGGGGCATTACACTTTGTATATGCTAGTCTGTCCATCCACTACGCTCTTGGTCCTCTAGACCCAACTGCACCTGACAAGTTTCCTTCCTGAAGGAAGGGGAACCATATCCCAATTCTGGTTCTTGAGGTAAGAGTTGTACTCCTCCTGTATGACAGATTCCCAAAAGGAATTTCCAATAGCCTCGCCATAAGACTGTGGATCTGAAGACTGAACCAAGAAAAAGATGACTGAGTGGCAATGGTTCAGTGGCAGTGAGTGCAAGAGGAGGCTCCTCAAAATCAGGTTGAGTCCTCCTAGTGTCAGTTGGATCACCAACAAGATCTCATGCATTTTGAATAGTAGTATGGGCCCACTTGGGCCTCTACTCTGGCTCTACATCTGCATTTGGATGCACTGACTCTGCATCTGAATGTACTGACTATGTATAGATAATCTAAATCCTATGAATTATAACTCTTGTCTGAAGAAGAGTCGGCATGTGCATGTTCATCATCTCTGACAGGTGGAAGAACAAAGGTGTTTGCATGCAACTGTTGAGGTACATTCGAGACATTTTCCTCGAATTGGACACTATGTTCAATGATAAGCTGGTCCGAGGAAATATCAATGAGTCTGTATCCCTTCACACCATCAGGGTATCCAACAAAAATACACTCTGTGCTCTGTGGATCAAGTGCCTTCTTCTTTTTAGAGGGAATCTGGGCCCATGCACCTGAAGAAAAAATACGAAAGTGGGTCACTTACGGTTTGAGGCCGCTCCAAGCCTCGTAGGGAGTCTCATCCTTGACAAATCTATGGGGAGATCTATTTTGAATGTAGGTTGCACAATTAAGTGCTTTGTCCCATAATCTATGTGGAAGTGACTTTGCATGTAGTATACAAGATGCCATCTCTTTTAGAGATCTATTTTTCCGCTCAATAACTTCGTTTTGCTGTGGAGTATAAGGAACCGTGTGCTGCAATTGAATCCTTGCCTCATGTCAAAGATTTTGGATCTCATGGTTGACATACTCTCCCATGTTATTAGTTCAGAGGACTTTGATTTTCTTTCCTGACTGCGTCTCAACCAAGGCTTTGAAATCTTTGAGGTTTTGAAAGACCTCTGATTTTTGCCTGAGAAAAAAAATCCATGTGAATTGTGAGAAATCATCAACAAAAATGAGCACGTACCTTGCTTTGCTGATTGATGGATGTGGAAAAGGGCCCATGAGGTCACTATGGATCAGATATAAAGGAGATGAAGCTCTCAGAGTCTTTCCTTTGTCGAATTTCTCTTGAGGGTGTTTTCCAAGAACACAACCCTCACATATTCCTTTGGAGAATTGGATGTCTGGTAGACCATCAACCAATCCTTGTTTGCTAAGCTGTTGCATATTTATGAAATTTAAATGCTCGAAACTTTCATGCCATATCCTACTGCTTTCATCAACGTGGGTAAGCAGTAAAGCAGAATCTGGTTCAATAAATTTAAAAAATGTATACAATCTAGATTGGTGATTTACCTCACCGGTAGCAACCCTGAAATTGGTTTGCATGTCATAGATGTCCACTACATCAAGTGTGAATATGACTTTCTTTCCAGTGCCAGAATTTTTCATCTGATAAACGGAGAGAAGATTGACGAAAAGTTTGGGAACGTGCAACACATTCTCGAAGCTTCCGTTGATGAGTTCAATCCTTCCTTTGTCGGTGACCTCGACTGGAGAGTTTTCCCCCATCAGAATAGGAGGACCTTTGCATGCATCCAATGAAGAATATACTTCTTTTGTGGCAGCCATGTGATGTGATTCTCTTGAATCTACGATCCAAGCATCGAGAGAGGAGTTGATGGCAATCAAAGCATGGCTAGAATTGCCTTTCTTGGGATTTTGATTTTCTGGCTTCTTCTTCTTGGCACCCTCAGGGATGCGATCTCCAAGGTTATTTTGCTGAAGTATTTGAGTCATTAGATCTATTTGTTTTTGCATACATGCAGATTCTAGATGGAATTATTTATGTCAGTATGTGCATTTCTCCCCTTTTCTTCCCTTTCCACCTTTGGATCCAGAGGCATCGGTGAAGGGTTTTGAGTACCCTTCCTTCTTCGGATTTGTATGTGCTTTCCTTTTGTCTTTATCTTTAGATTTTTGACGTTGATGACCACTGTCATCTTACACATTAAGTGCATGCGCCTTTGGGCCTTTGATTTTTCCCATGTTGATGAGTTTGGTCTGCTCTTGTGTCAGAGATTCGATAAATTCCGCAAGAGAAGGCATCTTCTAGGTGGCTCCAGAGGCGAATTTGACTAAATAGAATGTGGATACGAAGACTGAGAATTCAGGACCAAGTTTGGAGATAATGGTGAGAACCATTTGTTTCTCCTCCTTAGATTTATCAACCTCGCAAGCCTTGAGTTGCGACAATAAATCCTTAAATTTTGTAAAGAAATATTGGAGATTGTCAAAGATTTTTCGATCCAATGTGAGCAATTCCACCTCGAGCATGTGTCCTCTCATCTCATCATGTTTTCCAAAGATCCCTTCCATGGTGGTCTAGGATTCATTGAGGGTTTTACAGGAAGATATGTGAAAAAGGAGATCGAGAGAAATGAGACTGCAAATTGTTCTGAATGCTTCATCCATTCGATTTAGATACTTGGATTTTTCTATGGTTGATGTTGGTTCTGTTTTCGTGTTTATGGTTAACCTGTACAATCCTCTGCTTCGAAGATGCATGATCATCCTCTCCTTCCATGCAAAGTAATTGTAAGGTGTAAGAATGAATTCTTTTGGGAATTCTATTTTTTTGTTGTCTTCAATCTTTGGTACCTGCAAAAATAATTCGGTGTCTTTTTCTTAGCAGTCCGTCGGCTTTGATACCATGTAAATGTGTTGAACCTGCACATAATAGATCTAGCTAGAAAATAACACACATTTGCAGAGAGAAATTGAGAAAGAAGAAGCAAGAGAGAAATAATGGAATAATTTTCATTAACCGAATGAATAATGAATAATTTACACATGATATACTCTGTATAACTCAACCAATGCGCACTGGAGGAGAAGCCAATGTGCCATAGTGGTGGTCTAGAGTGATCTGGACACACACCAACAGTTACGAGAGTAAACTGCCACCTAGTCTAGTCTCTCGGGAAGTTACGGTAGTGAATTGCCACATAACTGAGTTAACTAGTCTATTGGTCTTCAGTTAATTGACTGAAACAAAGTGAAGTGAGGAGGAGATCATGGAATCATGAGTAATGTGCTAGTCTAGTGATGATCCCAAGGAAAATGCATGTTAGCTGGTGATGATCCCAGTGTTGTATGGTGACAATACCAATGTAGCATCTAGACTCCACTCAACTGATCAAACTAAAGTGAAAATTGAAGAGAATATTCTCCCTAGAGGAATATTCTCCATAAAATATAGGAGACTGAATAATGACTAATAAACAAGGAAAAACCCTAGGAAAAAGAAATCCTAGGTGTGTGTGAAGTAACTCCAACAATCACTGTGTAAGCAAATAGTTTGAATTTATCTTTCATTGTCTCGGTTTTACTGCCATACTCTTTAAACCTATATTCTTGTTGCTTGAATGCCACATGTACCTTCCCTTCACTGTAGAAAATTGAACATAGGCTAAAATGAGAATTCACCTTTGAATCTTGGTCCGATAATTGGATATGAGAAAACTGCACAGGTTAGATGACCATGATGCACCCTATCACCTAAGCTATGAGGGAGGAGAGCCGACAAGGGTGTTGGTCCTTGCAATACCACGAGTCACAACACCAGAGCCCAACACACATGTTAGCATCAACAACGCTCACACCAAGCGCCACAAAGGAGTCCAAGATCCATAACTAGTGCTCAACACATGTGAAGTTGTGTGAGAGATTTGCAGGAACCCAGGGTTGTTGGAATGGGGCTGAAGAATAAATTGTCGAGAAAAATGAGGGTCTGAAGCTTCCCACCCATGTAGAGATCCGACGAGATGAGACCCGCGAGCTTATCAGACGAGACATCGAGGGCCAACAACTTGACATTACTCCTGATGCAATGAGGAATCGACTTGTGACATTGTCCCATAGATTCAACACCGTGAGGAAGGTCATCGATGGACTCAGGGATTTCGCCATGGAGCCTGTTTTGAAACCATGAGCCAAGAGGAGGAGAGCTCACGAAGGAAGCCCACAGGGGGCAACCACACTAGCATCCTCCCATCCTGTACGAGTTCCCACAAGGGGCGACGACTTTAGCACCTCCGAACCAACACCTCAGCCAACACCTCCACAAGCACTACGCCTCCAAGCCCAAGTGTCAAATCAAGGGAAGCATATGGGTTATCATAGTGCACAAAGCACCGAGGAGAATACCCACATGTTTTCCCACATGGAGCCTAAGTCCACAAAGCCACCAAGGAGATAGCCACGCCCTTCCACCCTTTGAACTTCTGATTCAAGAGAATCAAAGGGAAGGCCATTGACACACCCTCCAGGAAGGTGACCATGGAGCCAGGGCCGGGCCCTCAAAACCCTATGACTAGAGATAAATTTCGAAATGAAAGAAATGGGAGAAAATGAGTCTGAGATGGGGAAACCTAATCTCGTTTTGTGTGTTTGCGTGGGGACTTGTAGAGAAGGCACATGGGCCTCTAGGCCACACGTAGCCTAAAATCCCTTGCCCATGCTGCGTGCTCCTTTTCAAAACAAATTTGGGGTATGTATTATTATTTATGCATTTAAATTGATTTTTTTTAATTAAAATAAATTTCAAAATTCTAAATTAATTTTTTTTTTTTTTTTTAAATAAATTTCAAAATTGTAATA
>ML841871.1:27014-40247 GCA_009831015.1 Picea engelmannii
AACTTAAAAAATTTTTTTTTTTTTTTTTGCTATTTATTAATGTTATTAAGGGTATTGTGATTAAATTTTAGTTAATTGATTATAAAATGTTATTAAATAAGCGATTGATTAATCAATTATAAGGCATATAAGGATATAAGGATTAGAACATGGGGTTTAATACATGTTCAGGAGATAACTAAAGGTAATCGACAAGTACACACAGTGCTAGCATAGCTAGCAAGACGACAAGTTATTAACTTACCTGGATAAAGTCACCCAACTTAGATGCTTTAACCTTGACCTTTAGCCACTTACCTAAAGAGAGTAATGTCTGTTTACAGACAAGTAAAAAAAAAAAACTTACGCCTAACCCTATGTTTGCAAGTATAAGTTTGAGAAAATATGGAATGCCTTAAATTCTTCCTTGATAATCATTTGGTTTGATGCAGATTCAGTTATTCAAGATGGCCAGGACTTAGGGAAATTGAGGCCGAGGGGTATCGTCGCAAGGACCACCAACGTCGACGCTGCCACCACCATCGCCTGAATTAGCTCTCATTTTGTGCTCATTAGAGGCTATTAATGAGACATTAAAGGGACGCCAGTCAGTGGATGTCGAAGTGGAACCCCCACTATCTGGAGTGGGTAACCCTAAAGCATCGAGGGACTCAGAGAGAGGGCCTCCACTAGGGGACATCACCAGAGAACTACAGAAGATCAAACTCCCAGAGTTTGCTGGGGGTCGTGCAAGTGAATGTGTAGAGGCCTGGTTGGAAGGAATGATGTGATGTTTCTCCTTAAGAGACTATGCTTCCACATCAAAGGCGAAGATAGTGATCTTTCAGTTGAGAGACAATGCCTTGAACTGGTGGGGTAACCTAGAGAGGCAGTGGCACCTTACCCCAGACACAGTCTCATGGGAGCTTTTGAAAGAAATATTTGCTTGCGTACTACGAGGAACAATAGGTATGAACATTTCATGCTCCAGCTCAGGGAAACATGATCGTGAAAGAGTATGATATCAGGTTCATGGAGTTAGTAAAATATGTCTCGTACATGGATACCGATCAACGACAAGCATGACGTTTTGTGTACAGGTTAAACCCTAATATAAGGGGCATGGTACGGATGCAGAAACCATCTTTAGTAGTTGAAGCAGTTGAAAATGATCATTACACAAAGGAGCATATGAGCTTAAATAGAGGTATGAGGTCAACCATTCCACAACATCCTGGATTCGTGGGGAAGGCCCCTAGGACTTTCTCCAGGGGAGGAATCTCTAGGACACCTTCTTATGGCAATAGAGCAGTTGCAACATGTATTTCAATCGCAGTGAGTGCATCATCCCACACATCGCCAACGAGGCAGGCAGGTCCACGACCTTCTCAGGGAACAACAAGTAGGGGCAGGGGTTCCAGGGAAAGGAACTCATTTCAGAGATCATCACAGGGCAGTGTGCAGGTTCCATCTCGTGTTATTTGTTGGGGGTGTGGAGGACCTCATTACCAATGTGATTGTCCAGAGTCACAAACAGGCTTTGTGCATAGAGAAGGAAATGCCCCGATGAGAAGAGTGAGTAGTAGCCACCTGATTTATGCAACAGTTAATAATCTCCAGGCAGAACATCAATCCATGGTGGTGGAGTCATCAGGTACACTAAATCATGTCAATGTTAATATTTTATTTGATTCTGGTGCTACAGATAGTTTCATTTCACCTTGTGCATTAGAAAAGTGTGGGTTGGAAACCTACGAGCACGATGACTTTAAACAAGTCAAGATGGCTTCAGGGGAAAAACAAGCGGTAAGACCTAGCGTTGATAATTTTCTAGTAGACCTAGGACTGTGTACTACTAGGTTGAAGGTGTACGTCACTGCTCTAGGGACGCATGACCTAGTCATTGGAATGTACTGGTTAGAATCCCATCGAGCTATGGTAGATTGTTTTGAAAAAATGGTGCTTTGTGTTGACGATGAAGGAAGGTCAGTAGAGATCCACGGTGTACGGAGGAAGGTGTCTCTATGCTTTATCTCGACCATAAAGGTTAAACGTTGCATGAGGTAATGTTGTCGATTATATGTAGTGGAAGTAGTCAGTGAAGGGAAAGGACCCTCCATGCATCAATATTTAGTATTGTCGGAGCTTAATGATGTTTTTACGAAAGAGTGGTCAAGGTTACCTCTTGAGAGGGAGCTTGATTTTACCATTGAGCTAAAACCTGGTTCAGAGCCAATTTCCAAGACACAGTATAGGATGACGACACATAAACTTTGTGAGCTGCAAATGCAGTTGAAGGAACTACTTGACTTAGGGCTAATAAGGCCTAGTGTCTCACCTTGGGGTGCACCAATAATTTTTGTCAAGAAGAAGGATGGTTCCTTACGATTGTGTATATATTACAGGGACTTGAATCGTGCTACAATGAAAAATAGGTACCCAATGCCACAGATAGATGATCTCTTTGATCAGATGAAAGGAGCAACAATTTTCTCAAAAAATGATCTGCGATCAGGGTATCACTAGTTAAGGATCAAGAAAGACAATATTTCTAAAAATTCATTTCAAACTCAGTTTGGGATTACGAGTTTGTTGTAGTAACTTTTGGTTTGACCAATGCACCAACAATATTCATGAGCCTCATGAATGGTGTATTCAGAAAGTACTTAGACCGCTTTGTACAGGCCTTTCTGGATGATATCCTCATCTATTCCAAGAACGAAAGAGAACATGAGCAACACTTGTGGGTGGTGTTGTTGTGCCTTAGAGAGAACAAATTGTACGACAAGTTGTCGAAGTGTTTTTTCTTCTAGAAAGAAATTCACTATTTAGGTCATATCATTTCCAGTGAAGGAATCTCCGTGGATCTAGAAAAGGTAAAGGCCATTATAGAATGGTCAGTGCCAAAAAATGATCATGAGGTGAGAAGCTTCATGGGGCTAGCTGGTTATTATCGGAGGTTTGTGGAAGGGTTCTCTAAAATAGCCAAACCCATCACCACCTTGTAGCCCAAGGGGGTCAGGTATGAATGGACAGAAGAACGCGATATTACATTCATCAAGCTTATGAGGTTACTAACTAGTGCACCAATTCTATGAGTGTCGGATATGGAAAAAGACTTCACAGTTTGCATGGATGCCTTGAAGCAAGGATTGGGGGCCGTGCTAATGCAGGATGGGGGAGTGATAGCGTATGTATCAAGAAATTTGAAGCAACACGAGGAGATTTACGCTACTCATGATTTAGAGTTGGCCGCTGTAATGCTAGCTCTTAAGCTTTGGAGGCATTATCTAGTGGGGCGAAGCTTTGAGCTCAAAATAGACCATGAAATCTTAAAGCATCTCTTCACTCAAAGGGACTCAATGCCAGGAAGAGGCGATGCAGTGAGTTTATGAGTGAGTATGATTTTGGAATTTAGTACATCAAGGAAAAGGAGAATGTGGTTGTGGATGCCTTGAGTAGGAGACCACATGTCTTCTCCTTGGTACCATTAAAAGTTAATTTGAGGGAGTGTGTGTTGGGGAAACTTCTTGGAGATAGTTAGTATTTAAAGGTTACTTCAACCTGCAAGAGTGTGAGGCAATCAAATCCAAAGTATGAAGGATATAGCTTAGAAGTAGATGGATTATTAAGATATCAAGGAATGATGTACATCCCCAAAGGTGGGGATATTCGAAGCATCATACTCAAGGAAGCCCATAGAGCACTTTGTTGTGCGCATCCGGGTGTGAAGAAAATGTACGCAGACATGAATAAACTTTTCTTCTGGGTAGGCATGAAGCATGATGTAGTCCATTTCGTCACCAAGTTCCTAGAGTGTCAACAAGTGAAGGCTGACCACCACCACCCAACAGGTCTCCTAAAACCGCATGAGGTTCCTATGTCCAAGTGGGAAGTCATTTTTATGAATTTTGTTGTGGGATTGTCGCTCACATCACATAGACACAATGCAATTATTGTGATAGTTGATAAGTCGACCAATAATGCTAATTTTATTACAGTTAGATACACTTATGATGTCGTCGATGTGGCACAAGTGTTTATGAGTGAGGTCATCTGTTTGCATGGGTTACCCAAGAAGATCATTTCAGATAGGGACTCCTGATTCACATCTAGGTTTTGGACAAGTTTGCAGTGAGCGTTGGGAACTCAGTTGAACTTAAGCACAACATATCATCCCGAAACAGATGGGAAAACTGAGAGAGTAAATCAGGTTATGGAAGACATGCTTAGGATGTATGTTATGGATAATCAAACCCATTGGGAGAAGTACCTACTTTTGGTAGAGTTCGCCAACAATAACAGTTTTCATAGCTCCATTGGAATGCCACCCTATGAAACTCTGTATGGAAGGCCATGTAGGACACCGTTGAGTTGGGAAGGGTTAGAAGACTGAGTGACAGTTGGGCCATAATTGATTCAAGAGATGGATGAACAGGTGATTCAGATTAGGCAACGACTAAAGGAATCACAAGATAGACATAAACATTATGTTGATGCACAGAGGACTAACTGAAGTTATAAAGTAGGAGATCAAGTTTTTATTCATATCGAGACTAATAAGAGTACCATTCGGTTAGGGAAGGGGACAAAATTGTCACCTTGATTTATAGGACCGCTCAAAATCCAATAGAGAATTGGACCCATTGCCTATCATCTCGTACTACCACCCCACTTGCATAAAACTCATAATGTTTTTCATTTATCTGTTCTAAGTCAAAATGAATTGGAAGGAATTGCAGGTATTAGATGCGGGAACCCTCATGGTCGAACCATTACGCGTATTGGACCATAGGGTCCGACAACTCAAGAAGCATTTGGTAGACCAATTTAAGGTCCAGTGGGACAAGTATAGCCCATGATCTGCTACTTGGGAGGATGCAGGGACCTTACGACGAGATCATCCATCACTTTTTTGACCACCTTGGGAATATGTTTCCCGAAGGTTGGGTGTATGTAATGCCACCTTTTGACTTAGATATCTAGAATTACTTAAGGCCTAATCACCTTTTATTTTCTATTAATTGTGAAACTATTAATGATACACTTGAATTTTAAGGCATCTGAGCTTATGTGAATGTCAATTCTATGAATGTTTAACGTTATTTGAATTATGATGGATATTATGCAATCTATTTCTAACTTGAAAATTTTGACATTTAAAGTTGTTGGTATGTGGATATCGAATTGAGGATATGATTAAATGCATATACATGATAATAATGCATGGATATGTATGAGTTTGTGTTATAGGCTAATATGCAGGTCAATGGGCTATGAAATAGCCAAAGGATAATGATAATAAAAGGTTATGTCGTGAACATCAACTGAGAAACAATATGGTATGAATCTTTGTATGTGAAATTATGTTGGTTCAAATGCATTGCTATGATATGTGGACATGTGCAGGTTTTTCAGGAGGCAAGACTGCCTGAAACTGAATATACGATGACAAAATTCCCAGCAACACAATGCCACTGTATGGTCCATGGTAGGGTGTTGAATCTAGTTCTATTAGGAGGGGTGGAGACATTTTCCACTGTGTATTTTCTGAAACCTGGAGTCATGGGAGGATGGTGTTATCTCACGCTCCCCTAGATGTGTGATGATGACTGCCAGTTGCTTGCTGGGGAAGCTTGGTCAAGAGAGTTGACACTTCTGCTTATGGGTTCTATCTGGAGTTAGGTCAATATATTTGACGCTCCAATATAGTCCAGTAGAGGAAGGATAGGGATGGAAGATGGAAGTAGGTTAGGGAGGAAGGATGAATAGAAGTAGTTGAGAGTGTGTGGGGCTTCGCCTTATAGTAGAATTTCTTGATTTCCTCTTTTTGAAAAATATGTATATATGTATATTTATAATTGCTTAACTGAACTACAATTATCTAAGTGAATGTTGCTTGTGCTAAATTATTATAATTGAGGGATTTTGCAAACATTTTAAATGGTTTACTATCTTTTATGAAATGAATAGTCTTGTTGATTGGATTGGACGCATACAAGAATTACATTAGGTGTGATAATTATTGTCATTAGTACATATGTGAGTCATGTATGTGCTAGCTACACATGCATGCCTTGCACATGTACACTAGTATGTATAAGTGTTTAAAATGATGATGTTGTTTATTTGATGTGGATGTATGAATCATGTGTCATTACCCTTGTATTGTAAATTACTCTAACTTCAGGATGAAGTTTCTTGAAGGGTGGGTGTATGTAACAACCCAATTTGATTATTTATTTATTATAATTGTTAATTTAAATTTAATTAATTATTAAAATAAATTCAATAAGTCTTTTTATTATTTTATTATTAAAAAGGTAGGTGAAGTAATTAATGAGGGGATAAGGTTGTTGTGGAATTAATGAGGAGATAAGGCAGTTGGGGAATTGAATGAGGGGGAGGGATTCGAGAGAGGAGGATAAGGAAGAGGGGAGAGGACTTGGAGAGGGGTCATTGGTTTTGGGAAAAAATGGGGGAAGAAGAAGGCAAGGAAGGAAATTCTGAAAGAGAGGGGAAGAAGGAGGAAATTGGAGGACATAGATTTTTTTGGGGAGTTTTTATAGGGACACTGCTGTTGCTGAGAAATTTGGGCTCGGGGGCCAGGAAACCGCAAAGACTTCTGGAGCTAGGAAGCCAGAGAGGTTGTTCCTAGTTGGCCGGGAGGTAAATATTCAGTTTGGGCAAGGACAAGAACAAGTGAACCGGGGGCTAAATAAAAAAACCTGCAAGTCAAGGTATGTATTTTACTAAATTGATTTGTTGTTGTTATTATGTCGTTGTTTTTATTTCTATTTACTAGTTTGTTCCTGGTATAAAGAAAATATTAAAAGAAAACCTGGAACTAAATTGCAGTTATTAATGTAGGAGATTAGGAGATATTTATTATTTTATTGAGGCCCTGAAATAGAAGGCATTACATGAAAGAATCCCAAACCTACTTTGCACTTTTGTTGTTTGTGTGATGGATAAGACCAGGTTCCATGTACAAAGAGATCAATTTAAGAGATTCATCCTTCTTTAGACATACAAGATCATAGTTGTCATCAATTATAGCCGGAAGTGGCTTCTCGAAATACATCCATAAGCCTTTAATGCAAAGTAGAGGTGCCATCTGAACAATCCATGCATGATAGTTAGCCCCAAAGAGGTGGGGGAAAATCCATTTTCCATCCATGAATGTAACAATACTAGTGCAGATATGCTGCAACTTGTGGTTGAGATAAGGAGGAAAAAGAGTGTGCTTCCCTTAAGGAGGTGTCAAAACTGCAGTAATTTCCTTAAATTCACAAAAAAATCAAGAAAAAACTGCCAAGTAGGGGTGAATTGATGAAGATAAGGGTAAACAACCCTAAAATATGGTCGTTGTCCATAAAATAGGGTGTTGAAAATCCTAATTTGAGATCTGTAACAGCCTTGAAATAGAGCTGAAATCCTAATTTCAGATTTGGCAAGAGTGTTGGATAAAGGAAGAAAAATCCACACTAGCTCTGATACCATGTTAGAAATCACAATTTAGAGGATCTAAGGTGATTTATCCAACAAATACTAATCCAATAAGATATCCAAGCTTAAATATAACAACACCTTAATGAGAAAAGAAGATGAACCCATGAACAAGAGAAACACAAGATATGGTGTCCTTAGGCAAAAGAATGAATAAACTAACTTGAATGAGATGATACAATTGAGATCTTGAATTGTGTATCTATACACAACCCAATTGATGTGTCCCTTCAAGAGGGGTTTATGGGCCCACAAAACAAGGGCACACACCCCAACCATAAAACTCATTAAAATACAATAAGTGGGATTAACTACCCAAAGTTTGGTCCATTAAGGGCTTCTATGACCCACATAGTGGGTTGGCATGTGGCCACAAGTGAATATTATCCAAGATATCTTAATAATGCTCCATGGAATAGCTCTAATTGATAGTATATTGACCTCCCCCCTTGCATTGATATGACAATCATAGCATACCCACCAGCGTTTGTCTCCATGTAAAATGGCTTATGAAATTTAGGTAACACTAGCATTGGGGCTCAACTGATTCTTCAAATGTTTTTCATTGATTCCCAACCTATTATAAACTCTTTTCACTAGTTGTCATTGCATGAAGTAGTGCTACGAAAACTAAGAATGATGCTATGAAATTTCTTAGATATTGGCTAACTCCCTCAAAATTCCTAACTGTTGTGGAATTAGTAGGAGTGGGACATTTAAGAATGGCCTCTATATTTACAAGATAAATATTCAACTCACCTCCACCAATTTCATATCCCAAACTATACACCAAACACCGCCTAAAAAAATCACACTTATTTATGTTTGCTAGCAACTGATGTTTCATTAGTGTCTTCAACACTTGATTCAAATATACAACATGCTCCTCCCAAGCAAAACTAAAGATAAATATTTTGTTTGAATAGACTTGACAAATTGATCTATGAATGGGCTCAACACATCATCCATTAAATGCATAAAAGTAGTTGGTGCATCACTCTATTGAAAGGCATTACTAAGCATTAGTACAAACCTTGCTTTGTCTCAAAGACAATCTTTCAAGTGTCTTTTTCCTTGATACGAACTTGATAATATATGGATTTCAAATCCATCTTAGTGAAGTACCTTGCACACTGCAGTTGATTTTAAATCCAACTTAGTGAAGTACCTTTAATGCTATTTCTAATCTTATAATAAGTTGTCAATATTGGGAAAACAATTTTGATTCTTGAGAGTGTTCTTGTTTAGAGCTTTGTAGTCAATGAAGTTTCTCTAAATATACCCTTCTTTGGTACTAAAATGACAAGGTGAGGTACTTGGTCTTATAATTACTTACTATAACACTTCCTACAACTACTTCTTCTCCTTGTTTAACTCTAATATGCATTATTTGTCCAATCTTGTGTTTGGTAAAGGAGAATATGGTAGCAATTGTATCTTGTGCTCCAATTTCCTCTTGGATGGTGTTGACCACCTATTTCAACTAGGGGGTCAAATCCATGTGCCGTGAAGATATGCACCTTATGGTGCTACCAAGTTTAAGATTTGTTGGTTCTATAAGGCAATTTTGACCTTCATCACTTATTTTTGTAATTGGAATTTCTGCTCCCCTGCGTGGGATAATAATGTAATGGGGCATGGATCATAGTTTAGGTAAATTTCCTAGGAATTCATCATTAGAGGAGTCCCTTTCATCCAGTCTTTTTTTTCTCAGGTTATTAATTTGGCCTAACCAACGTTATTATTTTCCCTTGAGTTTTTCACTCCCACAATAAATCCTCCAAAGTGGTGAAAGGCGTTCTAATGGTCGAGCCATGTGGTAGCTAGTGTCTAGGAATATTGTAAATTACCATTATAGACATCTCCTAGAGTCTTGCGGAATTCCGTCGAGTCCAAAGTAACTTTTAATTTTTTTTTTAAAATTAGCTAGTTAATGGTAATTTTAATTATTTTTTGATAAAAAATGTAAAAACTAGGTCCTTTGGATTTTGATAGGGGTATTTGTGCTCAAAAGAAATTGAATGAGACCCCCTACACCCTTGGACCAAGTTTCAACTCAATTGGACAAGTTTTGGTAGGTGTTTGTCCATGATGAGTCTAAGTCAGTCTAAAACAACAATTTAATTGCTTGATTTGACATAGTCAAAATGTCATTTTTTTGTAATATTAGCAAAATGGTTAGAGAAAAGATGGGAGGTGATGCCTAAACCCATACTTAAGTTATCCTAACCCTTTCCTAACTTTAATACACCCACTCTACTTAGCCATCACATAAAAAAGTCACCCCCCCTAGGGAAGTTGCACCCCCCTTCTAGAGAAAACCTTGGTAAATAAAAAATTAAAGTGGTGGGGCCTCTTCTCTCCCTAAGTGCGCCTTCCTAGTGACTCCACCTCATGCTTTGACTTGTGAAAGTGGATGCCAACTAATTTTCCACTAGATACCAAAACCCTAACATGCTAAAACCCTAGAAAGTGCGCCCCCCTCCTTGAGATGCTCAATGTTGCTTAAGGATTGATACTTGGAGAGCATACATGAGGGGTAGATCTTGCTTCCAAAGTATAAATAAAGCTCCTCCCCTTCTCATTTCTCTTCTATTCTTTGCCTACTGTTACTATGCTCAAATTTCTCCCATCTCTCCCATTCTTTTCTCTTCCTCATTCTTGCTCAACATTTTTGGAGAGAAGCTTGTTGCAAGTATTTGCAACACCCTTCTACTATCATTAATAGAAGAAATATTTGGAGGCATATGGTGTGTTGAGAGTATTCTTGGTGCATCATCTATTGGAGGTGACTTGTATTGGTGCATTTGTTTTGTATGCATTTGATTACTAGCTTAGAGTAGAGATCCCAAACAAAGTATTTTGCTTGGGTAGATTTGCAATAGTCTTGTTGTAGATCTAGATGAATAGATTTTAGATTAGCAAAGTATTTTGTTTTTTGTTTATTATAACATATCTACTCACCCCTTTGCTCTATCTTGTAGCTTGCTTACAATTTTTTGTAGGTCACTTCTAGGGTTGGAGAAGCTAGTTTCAAATCTGGAAACTAGCTTATTTCATCCATTTTCACCTTCAAAATTTTCTGCAACATATTTCTGTTATTTTCCTTTCATTTTTGGGCATTCTAACACATAGAATATGTCATTTTTAATCATATTTGTTTGTTGGATTTTTCTGCAGAAATTTTTGTGTAACTAACATAAATTTTCTTGAGTTTGTGTCACTTGTGCAACATTTCCAACAAGCTTTTGCTTGCTGGTTTTTTGCAGGTTGGTGACAAAAGAGGTGATCAATAGCCAATTTGGGGCATCTACAAGCAAGCTATCAACCTTCCAATTTTGGCTAACAAGTACCCACTTCTTTCTTTTCTATTTCTTATTGTAAGAAAGCCCAAGGGAGTCCCAAGAGCTTGCATTCCTCAAAGTATTACAAATTTTCTACGTTTTTCTTTCTTGAATTGCCTACAACTAGGAAAGAGTTTGGACAAGCCAACCATCCTAAAATGTAAGGCTAAGATTGTATATTTAATTTTCAGCTTTTTCTTTCTTTTACTTGTTTGCCTCACTTGTCATTAGGACAAGGTTGTGTGGCTATGATAAGTTTTATTTCAAGCATTTATTTTATTTACCCAATTGTGCACAAAACCGAAAGGCCTTTTCCTACACCTTGTACACTTGTTGTGGTTTCACAGTTTAGATTTACTTTTCAAGTTATCTATTTCATTTATTTGTTTTCCTACAACTAGAAAAGTGTTTGGCCAAGCCAACCGTCCTAAATTGTAAGGCTACGTAAATATTATTGATTATTGTTTCTATCTTGTTCATGCTTAATTGTTTAAATCTCTAGATCTTAGAAGATAATCACATAATGTTTGCTTAAGCCCATGGAGGCATAATCATTTACTTGTCTATTCCTTTTAATTTTCAAGTCATTGCAAACTCTTTTTATTTTCAAGTACTTTACTCTTTTAAGATATTTCATTTCAAGTACTTCTAGTTTGCAATTTACTTTTGTCAAGTTTCTATTTCACTTACAAGCACTTTACTTTCAGGCACTCTACATTGCAATCACTTAAATTAACTTAACTCAATCAACTTAAGTTTCAATTTATATTTAGATCCTTAGGGCCTAAAATTTATCTAGTTTAATTAGAGCACCTCTAACTGTCCCAACTTTGCTATCAAAAAAGATACTTAAGGAAAGAGCAGGGGGTGCTAGATCAAGGATGGTCTCACAACACTGGGTGTCTCCCTTGTTTGAGTACTTTTGTTCCCCGGATTGACTTGTGGAGCTAGGGTGTGGCCTTGTTTGCCTCACTTATTGAGCACCCAACAATCCTTTTGGTATAAGCATGGAGAGTTCTAGGGAAGTCACTTGGTTTTATGATTCACATTTCATCTAATTAACTTAATCAATCCTAAATTTAATCCACTTCAAACCTTGGGCTAATTTCACTATATGGTTTATGCTTTATAATCTTGCAAGCACTTTTCACTTCCATTTACTTTACATGCAATTTTATTCAAGCATTGTGTGGATGTTAACTAAGTGAACTTAAGAGTTGCGCACTTGCCCTTGGAGTATTTCTTTTGAGCATTTTCAACTAATTTTTAAGTTGTGTATTGAGTTATTGTATTAACCCATTGAAGTTGTGCATCTTGTTGAGGAAACTTCACAGTTTGGGTTTGATTGTTGATGTGTTGTATGCCATTGAAACATCCCCTTGGAGTTGCACATCTTGTGGAGGCACTCCATTGTTTGGGTTTGTTGGATTGATGTGTTGTATGCCATTGAAACATCCCCTTGGAGTTGCACATCTTGTGGAGGCACTCCATTGTTTGGGTTTGTTGGATTGATGTGTTGTGGTGATATTTTCTCTTGAGCATTACTTCTTTTCCATGCACAATCAAGTTGTTTCAAGTTAGTTCCAAGTTAGTGCTTGTTTCCTTTCTTGTCCATAATTGTCTCTTTGTATCTAGTTGTATCTTTAGATATTCTTAACTTTGTAGATAGTTGTTTATTTCATTCATTTGTAGCTAATTCAAGTCTTTGTATTTAGTTTTAATCTTTGTAAAGTTTGATTTATAATCTCTTTGTAACTTTAGTTGACCCCTTTTCCCAACCTTAGGCACTAGTGTTAGTTGTCTTAGGAAAAGGGTTGTCTTTGCATTGAAATTTTGCACTTTGCATTGTTTGCCTCACATATAGACTAGAATCCTCCAAACCTTTAATCAATTAGAATCAACTCCTAGAACATCTTAATCATGCATAGTAACTAGGGTATAGCCCCCTTGGCTTCCCTAGGAGTAAGCCTAGACGGAAGAAGTTCAAGTCGAGGTGACAGTGGGCTTGAACTTATGCATTGTGCCTGCAAGGACACACTAAGTGGATTGGACTTAGTCCACGTTTTCAAGTGTGTATAAGGATGAAAATATCTTTGGTGCCGTTGCCGGGGATAAGTCTTTTATCCTTGGTCTAAACGACATAACATTTATTCTTTTAAAACTAAGTAATAAACTTTAGTCTCTAATTTTTTTTAAAAAATTGGATTGGTATAGTTTTGTTTGTTTACTCTCCAAGTGGCGACTCCATTGAACAAATATTTGAAGTATACTACTAAGAGGACTTCACAAGGAGTGACTTACTCTTTTCCTGAACTTGAAAAGGTTTATAGGAGGAGATTAAATTGCCTTGCTCCTAGAAGGCTACTTGAAAGTCTTGGGGAAGAAGCACTCACTGATATCC
>ML841871.1:46795-59771 GCA_009831015.1 Picea engelmannii
TTTTTTTTTTTTTTCATTTTTTAAAATTACCTAGTTAATTGTAATTTTAGTTATTTTTTGATAAAAAATGTAAAATCTAGGTCTTTGGGATTTTGATAGGGGTATTTGTGCTCAAAATAAATGGAATGAGACCCCCTACACCCTTGGACCAAGTTTCAACTCAATTGGACAAGTGTTTTTAGATGTTTATCCACGAGGAGTCTAAGTCAGTCTAAAACAACAATTTAATTGCTTGATTTGACATAGTCAAAATGTCAATTTTTTGTAATATTAGAAAAATGGTCAGAGAAAAGATGGGATATGATGAATAAACCCATACTTAAGCCATCATAACCCTTTCCTAACCTTAATCCACCCACTCCACTTAACCATCACATCAAAAAATCATCCCCCCTAGGGAAGTTGTGCCCCCCTTCTAGAGAAAACCTTGGTAAATCAAACATTAAAGTGGTGGGGCCTATTCTCTCCCTAAGTGCACCTTCCTAGTGACTCCACCTCATGCTTTGACTTATCAAAGTGGATGCCAACTCATTTCCACTAGCTACCAAAACCCTAACATGTTAAAACCCTAGAACGTGTGCTCCCCTTCTTGAGATGCTCAATGTTGCTTAAGGATTGACACTTGGAGAGCATCCAAGAGGGGTAAATATTGCTTCTCAAGCATAAATAAATCCCCTCCTATCCTTATTTATCATATATTCTTTGCCTACTATTACTATGCTCAAATTTCTCCCATCTCTCCCATTTTTTTCTCTTCCTCATTCTTTCTCAACATTTTTGGAGAGAAGCTTGTTGCAAGTATTTGCAACAACCTTCTACTATCATTAATAGAAGAAATATTTGGAGACATATGGTGTCTTGAGAGTATTATTGGTGCATCATCTATTGGAGGTGACTTGTATTGGTGCATTTTTTTTGTATGCATTTGATTACTAACTTAGAGTAGAGATCCCAAGCAAAGTGTTTTGTTTGGGTAGATTTTCAATAGTATTATTGTAGATCTAGATGAGTAGATTTTAGATTAGAAAAGTATTTTGTTTATTTTAACATATCTACTCACCCCTTTTCTCTATCTTGTAGCTTGATCACAATTTTTTGCAGGTCACTTCTAGGATTGGAAAAACTAGTTTCAGATCTAGAAACTAGCTTATTTCATCCATTTTCACCTCAAAATTTTCAGCAATCTATTTATGTTATTTTTCTTTTATTTTTGGGCATTCTAACAAATAGAATATGTCGTTTTTAATCATATTTATTTGTTGGAATTTTCTGCAAAAAATTCATGTGTAACTAACATAAATTTTCTTGAGTTTGTGTCACTTGTGCAACATAACCATCAAGCTTTTGCTTGCTAGTTTTTTGCAGGTTGGTGACAAAAGAGGTGATCAAAAACCCATTTGGGGCATCTATAAGCAAGAGATCAACCTCCCAAGTTTAGGTAACAAGTACCCACTTATTTCTCTTCTATTTCTCATTGTAAGCAAGCCCAAGGGAGTCCCAAGGGATTTCATTCGTCAAAGTATTGTAAATTTTTCTGCATTTTTCTTTCTTGAATTGCCTACACCTAGGAAAGAGTTTGGCCAAGCCAACCATCCTAAAACATAAGGCTAGGATTGTAGATTTAATTTTCATCTTTTGTTTTCTTTTACTTGTTTGCCCCACTTGTCATTAGAACAAGGTTGTGTGGCTAGAATAAGTTTTATTTCAAGTATATATTTTATTTACCCACTTATGCACAAAAACGGAAGGCCTTGTCCTCCACCTTGTGCACTTGTTGTGGTTGCATAGTGTTGTCTTCCTTATACACACTTGCAAACATGATCTAAGTCCAACCCACTTATTGTGTCCTAGGAGGCGCAATGCCTAGGTTCAAAGTCCACTGTCACCTCGACTTGAACCTCTTCCGTCTAAGATTACTCATAGGGAAGCCAAGGGGGGTAGACCCTAGTTACTATGTGAAGTTAAGAAGTTAATTTCTAGGATTTGGTTTTAATTTGTTAAAGGTTTGGGGGAATATAGCCTATATGAGAGGCAAACAATGCAAAGTGCAATTATTCAATGCAAAGGAAAACCCTTTCCTAAGACAACTAAAGACTAGTGCCTAAGGTTGGGCAAGGGGTCAACTAAAGTTTAGGGAAGATATATTTTACAAAGAGTTACAATGAGACTACAAAAGAATCACTTCACAAAGATCACAATTAGAACTAGATACCAATGAAAGAGATAACAATTATCTACAAATCTAAGAATGCTAAAGATACAACAATCATATAATTATACAACTATGAACAAGGAAAATAGACAAGCACTAACTTGATTACTTGATTGGGCAGGGAATAAATATTGCTCAAAAGGAAAATATCACATCAACACATCAAGCCAACAAACCCAAACATAGAGTTCCTCCACAAGATGCACAACTCTAAGGGGTTGCTTCAATGGCATACACAAATAGACAACATAAACCCAAACAATGAAATTGCCTCCAAAGGATGCACAACTTCAATGGGTTAAGCCCATAACTCAAAGCACAACTCAAAATTAAATGATAATGCTCAAAAGAAAGCCTCCAAGGGTAAGGGTGCAACTTTAGTTCACCTAGTTAACATCCACAAGTGCTTAAAGTAAATCGCATGAAAATTAATGGAATTGACAAGTGTTTGCAAGATTACTTAAGCTTGAACCACAAGGATATGTAAATGAAAGTGCCATAAGGTTGTAGTGGATTGATTAGGATTATTAAGTTGTTAAGTTAGAGAATGAATCCTAAACTAAGTGACAACCCCAAAACTCCCTCTGCTTGTACCAAATAGTTGTTGGGTGCTCAATAAGTGAGGCAAACAAGGCCCCACCCTAGCTCCACAGGTCAACCCAAGAAAATAATTACTTGCGGGAAGGACGTCATGCACCGTGAGATCATCCCCAATCTAGCACCTCCTATTGCTTCCTTACAATTCTTGTTTTAGGTGGCAAAGTTGGGTTAGTAGAGGGTGACCTATTAAAACTAGTTAATTTTAGATCCTAAGAGACTAAGATAGATTGAGTTAGTTGTGTGTTGAGTGATTGCAATGTAGTGCTTGTAAAAGAAAATTCTTGCAAGTGAAGGAAAAGTACTTAACAAAAGTAAAGAACTTGAAAGAGCATGAAGTACTTGAAATGAAACTTGCAAGAATTAAAACGTATGTTTGTCTTAAGCCATAAAGTTATACCATGCTCATGAGATTGCAAGACATAAAAGAAAATACTTGTAAAGAGATAAAATTGAAAGCAAAGTATTTGAAGTAAACATAACTTGCAATGAAATAGAAAAACAAAATGAGCACCATAAACTTATTATGCCTCCATGGGTCTACACTAGAATGTGATTAATTCATTACTTAACATAAACCATCATTGAGTATAAAATGAAACAACCACAACTAGCCTAGCCTTACGATTTTGGGGGTTGGAAAAGCCAAACACACTCCAAGGTGTAGGCAAAGAAGTGAAAAAAAAAATGCTTGTAAATAAAACTAAATTAAACAAACCTTAAACAATGACACAACGTGGAGGCAAACCTTCATTTGTTGTGCCAAAGTGGGTTGAAAATAAACTAAAATAATAAAAGAATATAAATTGCAGCGATAAATCCTCACGATTTAGGATGGTTGGCAAAGCCAATCACTTTCCTAGGTGTAGGCAAAGAAACTAAAAAACTTGCAGAAAATTAATTTTAGGAGAAGTGCAAGCCCTTGGTTACTCTTTGGGGACTTGTTTACGATGAGAATAGAAGAGAGAAGTGTTGGGTAAGTAGGAACCCCAACTTAGGAGGTTGTTTTTAACGTTTTAAGGCCCCAAGTGGGTTGTTCCTCTTTGTCTTTTGTTCAAGACCTGCAAAAACCAACAAGTTTGAAAACTGCAGAAAATGACTGAAAACCCTACAATTTTTTGTTTGTTAAGATACACCAGAATTATAAAGTGAAATATAATAGTATTTGTAGTCAATTTTAATCTACTTCAACATACAAATCTACCCATATACTCATAAATCCGAACAAAAAAGCAAAACTGAAACTATAAGATGAAATATCATTAGGTGAAAAATGCAACTTCCAAATCTGAAGTTGCTCCTTCCCAACCCCTAGCAACTTGCAAGTAAATGAGACAAAGCTACAAGATCAAGTAAGAGGTAAGTAGATCCCAAAACATCCACACAATACTTTGAAGAAGAAACAAAACTACTTTACCTAGATCTAGAGCAATACTACTATAGATCCATCCAAGCAAAGTACTTTGCTTGGATCTCCTACTCTAATATAGAAACTAAGAACTCAAATAATGCACAAATACAAGTCAACTCAATGAGATCCAAGACCAAGCATCAAGAATACTCCAAATGCCAATGGTTTCCTCCAAAGTTTCTTCTATTATGAGCAAGCTTGAGAAAATACTTGCTACAAGCTTGAGAAAAGATAGAGCAATGTGAGAGAGAGAGAGAAGAGTGAGAGAGATTTGGGTATAGTAACAATACACTGATAATAGATGATAAATAAGGGTGAGAGGGCCTTTATTTATACTTGGGAAGACAAAGTTACCCCTCTTGGATGAGTTACAAGTGTCACACATCAAGGAAGAGTCACTTTTAGGGTTTTGGTAAATGAGTGAGGGAGTGAGGTGTAAAGGGGGAAAAAACATTTTTCTATGGTCAAACATTAAGTTAGACACCAAGGATGGTGAATTTAGGGTTTATGTGGTTTTTTTCACTTAAACTTTTTAATTCCCACGTCAATTAACTAGGGAACACCACTTTAAGTTGTTGGCTAGGTAAGGGGGGCTCTTTTAAGTGCAAAATTACTTTTCCAACTTAGGAAAAAGGTTAGGAAATATTTCCCACTCTCTCAAACCTTTTTGCTCATTTTACAATTTTTGGCTTTTTTAATTTAGCCAATTATTTGTTGATTTTTGACTGACTTGGACTCCTCATGGACAAACACCTAGCAAAAGTTGTCCAATTGAGATGAAACTTGGTCCAAAGGTGTAGGAGGTATTATTCCATTTATTTTGAGCATAGATACCCATATTAAAATCCCAAGGACCTAGTTTTTACATTTTTTTTCTCAAAAATTAATTAAAATTACCAAACTTAGGCAATTTTAATAAATTAAAAAAACCTATCTAGACTCGAAAAAATTCCGAAAAACTTTAGGAGATGTCTTACATGGCCATTTACAACATTCCTAGACACTATCTACCGGGGGATAGACCATTAGAACGACTTTCACCACTTTGGAGGAATTCTTTGTTGGACTGAAAAACTCAAGGGAAATTAATAAGGTTGGTTAGGCCAAATTAATAACCTAAGGAAAAAAAACACTCAGTGAAAGGGACTCCTCTAATGATGAATTCCTAAGGCAACTGA
The DNA here is from genome assembly GCA_009831015.1 of Picea engelmannii. NCBI lineage: Eukaryota > Viridiplantae > Streptophyta > Pinopsida > Pinales > Pinaceae > Picea > Picea engelmannii. The sequence goes on from ML841871.1 coordinate 52,194, forward strand.
CCTATCTATGATCCATGCAGACCCATTACATTATAATCCCACACAAGGGAGCGCAAATTCCATTACAAAAAGATGTGTTGAAGGCCAAAACTGCCTTGTAGAACCAATAAGTCTCTAACTTGGTAACACCTGATGGTGTATATCTTCATGGTACATGGAGTTGAGCCCCTAGTTGAATAGGTAGTCAACAAATAGTTTATATTTAATTTTCAAGTTATTTATTTTATTTATTTGTTTGCCTACAACTAGGAAAGTATTTGGCCAAGCCAACCGTCCTAAATCGTAAGCCTAAGGAGATACTATTGTTTATTGCTTCTATCTTGTTCACGCTTAATGGTTTAAATCTCTAGATCTTAGAAGATAATCAAATAATATTTTCTTATGCCCACAAAGACATAATCATTTACTTTTCTATTCCTTTTAATTTTCAAGTCATTGCAAACTCTTTTTATTTTCAAGTACTTTACTCTTTCAAGATATTTCATTTCAAGTACTTCTAGTTTGCAATTTACTTTTGTCAAGTTTCTATTTCACTTACAAACACTTTACTTTCAAGCACTCTACATTGCAATCACTTAAATTAACTTAACTCAATCAACTTAAGTTTCAATTTATCTTTAGATCCTTAGGGCCTAAAATTTATCTAGTTTAATTAGAGCACCTCTAACTGTCCCAACTTTTCTATCAAAAAATGGACTTAAAGAAAGAGTAGGGGGTGCTAGATCAGGGATGGTCTCACGAAACTAGGTGTCCCCCTTGTTTTAGTACTTTTGTTCCCTGGATTGACCCATGGAGCTAGGGTGTGGCCTTGTTTGCCTCACTTATTGAGCACCCAATAGTCCTTTTGGTATAAGCGGGGAGAGTTCTAGGGAAGTCACTTAGTTTTATGATTCACATTTAATCTAATTAACTTAATCAATCCTAAATTTAATTCACTTCAAACCTTGGGATAATTTCACTATCATTTATGGTTTATGATTTATAATCTTGCAAGCATTTTTCACTTCCATTTACTTTACATGCAATTTTATTCAAGCATTGTGTGGATGTTAACTAAGTGAATTTAAGAGTTGCACACTTGCCCTTGGAGGCTTTTTTTTCAGCATTTTCATGTAATTTTTAAGTTGTGTATTGAGTTATTTTCTTAACCCCTTGAAGTTGCGCATCTTTTGGAGGCAACTTCACAGTTTGGGTTTGATTGTTGATGTGTTGTATGCCATTGAAACAACCCCTTGGAGTTGCGCATCTTGTGGAGGCACTCCATTGTTTGGGTTTATTGGATTGATGTGTTGTGGTAATATTTTCTCTTGAGTATTCCTTCTTTTCCCTGCAGAATCAAGTTGTTTCAAGTTAGTTTCAAGTTAATGCTTGTTTCCTTTCTTGTCCATAATTGTCCCTTTGTATCTAGTTGTATCTTTAGATATTCTTAACTTTGAAGATAGTTGTTTATTTCATTCATTTGTAGCTAATTCAAGTCTTTGTATTTAGTTGTAATCTTTGTAAAGTTTGATTTTTAATCTCTTTGTAAATTTAGTTGACCCCTTTTCCCAACCTTAGGCACTAGTATTAGTTGTCTTAGGAAAAGGGTTGCTTTGCATTGAAATTTTGCACTTTGCATTGTTTGCCTCACATATAGGCTAGACTCCCCCAAACCTTTAATCAATTAAAATCAACTCCTAGAACATCTTAATCACTCACATAGTAGCTAGGGTCTACCCCCCTTGGCTTCCCTAGGAGTAAGCCTAGACGAAAGAAGTTCAAGTCGAGGTGACAATGGACTTGAACTTAGGCATTGTTCCTCCAAGGACACACTAAGTGGATTGGACTTAGTCCACATTTGCAAGTGTGTATAAGGATGGCAACACATGGCATACCTTTTGGATCTTGAAACACTTCTCCGTATACTTGTAAAATTTCTTCCAATTGATGCTTTTCTTCTTTTGTACATCCTTCCAAGGACGCCTTCACACCCGTTGACTAGGTGTCTTTATGGTTTTGACACAATAAGAGAACTACATACTTCTTTCTTGCATTTCTCAATCTCTTATGCGATGGGAATTCACCAGAGAGATCTTAGACTTCCCCATATGTGCATTGATGACAAAATATTTACCATCCTTGATTAGGTGGTATTGGTTTTCCTCTCTCAAAAGATGGCATCTAGTGACTACCAATTCTCTATCATAGACATCAAGTGGTACTACATTGACTTCTATTTCATCAATAAAATTTGCGCTAATAGAAAATTTAAGCTTACACTACTTGGTAACCTTTAATTCAACATCCTTATTGAGCCATCCCAAAGGGTATGGATGAGGATGATCACACTCTCTAAACCAAACTTACTTATTGTTATTGTCCTTCCCCCCCCCACCCCCTCGTGCCTAGGGGTAACTGGGGGAGATCATGTCTCATGGCCCACAATGAAGACAATGATATTGTTGACGATGATGATTAACATGTCCACCCAGGGAAACCCAACAACCCCCCTCAGATTTTCTCTTCTACTTTGAATCAACAAATCTCATCACATCCAATCAACACAATGTTTGGGAGATGGTAAGCCAACGTCACCATGAGGTATGTTAGTCATTTTTTCATACAGGGTGTTGTGCTTAATATACTAGGCATGCGAATGAGGATCATTGGTTAAATTTAGATAATGGATCATAAGATCAAGAAGTTATGTTTGTTTCCTTGTTTCACCTTGGTGGCCAACATTTGTACCCTAGTCATGTGTTGTCAACCCCAAGTAAAAGGGGTACTATTGGGGGGACATCACAAGAGTAACGTTCGGTTTCCCCGCCATACTTAACACTTACCGTCCTAGAGCCGGTCGTAGTGTACTAAACTTCAGTAATGGGTCATGGTTCATTCTCTTATGAGAAGAGGGGCTAAAGGCCCAAAGGTTGATTACGGCTACTAGTAAAAGAATAATAAAGAAATAATATTGATAAATAAAGAAAGAGATAATAGCAAAGGGCTCACAAAATCTAGTCCATACTTGAGCTCTACCCTTTACGCGTTCACCCCAGTCCCAAAGCAGTGATGTTATAGCTTGAAACCTTATAAAGGGGACTTGCAAATATGATAAAATGACAATAAAAAGACAGATCAAGGGGTTGGAAAAACATAGCGCTTAGAAAGTAGTAACTCAAGAGCAAGTGCACCCTCTACAAAGCCTCTCATATAAATGGACTAAATGACACCATAAGCCATGAAGTAATCCTAAGACGTACCACTATCACACTTACTCTTGAAGGGTTATTTTCTTTCATGCTTTCCCCAAAACATATTCCTCTACTTGGGTATTTTCTTTCATTTTTTTGGTTGGCACACCTAATAGGGTCCGATGATGGTCCTCCCATATTCAAACTCGCCAACTTACAAAAAGTCTTGAGATAATGTGAAATTTGAAGGGGATACTTGATGCGAACTGTTTGCATGGCTTGTATCTTAAGTAACAACTTACTTTGTATGATCTAAGAACTATTATGCCTTGGGAACACTGGATTTACTTGATTTCACGCTTTGATTTGATTTGGATTCACTTGACATGGTTATTTGGAGGACGTCCCATGCTTTCAACCAAGACGTTATGAATTTATTGCAGGATATGGCACTGTTATGCAGAGGTTGGGCCAATGTATGGCTTGACACACTCAGTTACATTCTCTCACACCTTTTGGACCTTGGACGACATCCATATGGGCTTGTAGTGGCTAGATATGGGCATGGTGGCACAACGATGGGCATAAATCCCACACCCTGGGCTCTACACCCTGGAGACCATCATGCATTGGATGGAGGACGTTGCACTGGTACATGGTTAGATGACATGTAGAGATGAAATACACCCGCCTCCACCTTGGATGCCATCCTTTACACCTTGGACGTTGGGCCTTTTGGATGATGGTGTCATGCTAGGGTTTGATTGAGATGTTGGGTTTGTTTCCAATTTGACACCACATCATATGACATGGAATTTGATGATGGTCTTCACCTTGCTTGCACTCACAGATGATGAAATGTGGCCTTTGGAGGCCTTCTCCACACCCTTGAGGGCTCGACGTCACCACACATGTGACCATATCATGTACTATTTTCATGTTTTAGCATTTGTAGAGGCTATTTTGAGGGGTTGGACCCACTTTAGCATGGATCATTAATGTTTTACTCAATTATGTGGAAAATTGATCCCTAGGGTTATTTATAAATAAGGCTAGCACTCAAACTTCATTTATCATCATCACATCTCCTCATGCTTGTGAGTGAGAACTCTAGAAAAGTTTTGCTCAACTTTCTTTGTCTTCTTGTATCTAGTGCACACCTTTGGAGAAGGATTATCTTGTGGATTCTTTTCATTTCTTGGATGATATCTTGTTGCAATTAGGGTTTCTCTTGGTATAGGGACTTGGATAAGTAAGTAATTTTCTTTAAGTTGATATGTTTTTTGGTGGTATAATGTGATAATTGTTATCTTGTTGCATATTACTTTGTTCTAGTGAAACCCTAGGAAGGAGACATAAGGGTTTATCTCCTTCCATACATTTTTTTGTCCAAGTTTTGGTCAAAGAATTAAGAGACATTGTCTCTTGATAGGATTCAAAGACCTAAGGCCTAAGAGAAGTTGCACCTTAGGGTTTTTATCTTAGTCTATTTTGATCCTTGAAATAGATAATCTAGGAGGAAAATGACACCTAGGACCTGTTGACGATTAAAATCGTAAACGAGGTTTTGCCCGCAAAGTGTTGCTAAAGCCTATTATTATAAAATCTAAATAATACTAATATGTGGGACCTCCTTGAATTATTGAAGATAAGATCTGTTCATATTTGATGTTTTGATGATGTGCGATATGGCTTACATGGTTGATGAGATATTGTTTTTACTGGCTATGATTGAGCTTATGAAGTATTGGTTCTTTATGTTACTATGGTCTATCCTATTCATTGATACCATTGCTATTTGTCCTTATGACACCTGCACAACAAACAGGTTAGTGAAAATACATAAAAGGCAGTTTGGAGGAAGGCAAAAATACGATAACAAATGCAAAAGAAAATGGATCTAATTTTGCAATTTTACCACATACATGAAAGACAGTTGAAAAAAAAAACAATTGCAAGGGGAAGAATTTGAGCTATGCTATACTACATGTATGAAAGATTAAATTTATTATGGTTAAATCCTATCTAGCAAGTAATGGCTATGCGATTTGATTGAGTTATATTGGTAATATGAATATGGTATATTTGGATGAATGGGATGTTGGTGGCACATTTGGCAAGGAAATGGACGTTAATAGCTATGTGATTTTGTTTGAGTTACATAGTTTATATGCTCGGTGATTATTTTATGGCATGAGTTGATATGGATCACTCTATTAGTTTTAATGGTTGATGGTTTTGATACATAGTCTAATTAATTGAGTTAATGGATTATTGGCTGGCTTGTAATAGTGACTTAATTGACTGTGGGTGGAGGCGACATGCATTTATTGCACGTCACCTTTACTCCTTCCATTGGTCGCCACCCTAGTCGGGCTATTGTGCAATCTTGTTGCTGTGGTTATGCTCCGTTTTCTTAGCAGAGGGGAACCACTCGACCAACTCACGTTTTAAGGAGTTTGATTATAGGTATGTCTTTTTTTGGCCATTCATGAGTCTTCTCTGTTATGAAATGATTAATGGCTCAGGTGTATTGGTCTGTGTTTTCCTTAAGTATTCCAACTGTGTAAAATTGTGTTCTTGGAATGAATTGTTGGTGGGTTTCTTTGTGATAAATATTTGAAGTTTCAATGTATTGGTCCATCCTGGGTGTTAGCAACCATAGGGGCTCTCTGTGATCTTGGCTAGTTTAGTTGGAGGGTTTTGTTGGTTTTGGTTGGCTGGCTATCCTCATGCATTCGTCACTACATCCAGTCTTTGGTTTTTGTAGGTTTAATGGTTTAAGGCACTCCGTGTCACTAAGTTTGTTCACTTGGGCATTGGTTTGTTTCTACCACTAAAGGGTCACACAGTGGGTTTTTTTGGTTAATTTCTCGGCCTTGTCTTCACTTCAACGTTGTGGTTGTTTGACTGGATAACCGCAAGGGTTATACCGTGTGTGTTAAGTATCGTTACTGGACGAGTTGAGTCTCGCTCCTTTGTTATAGCCCCCTGTCATGGGATTTTTTACTTGTCCACGAATGAGTCGTGGTTCTCTCTGTATATGCGTCGTTGGCCTCAAAGGTTTCACCATTACAAGGAGTTAGCTCAGGTATCTCTGTGTTAGCTACATAATAAACCCTTAGCCCTCCAGTATGAAGGTTGATAGAGAAGATCGGCCTGACCTATCGGGTTTAATACTTGGTTATTGTTGGATGGTTGTATATTGCCGACTAATTTGAGTACTAGCTCGCCTAGTTGGTCATGTGCCAGTTGTGTTGGTTTGGTATGTAGTCACAACCCATGTTATAACAATGGTAAACCCTGCGTGGTTAATTACACAATTCAAAACACACAGTCTCTCTCCTTATGTTTAATAACTCAGTATTGTTAATTGAGAGGGTCGTTGCCCTGATTTGAATTGATGTGTGGGTATGCATGGTTGCCACAACTTGTTAGGTCGATTGATTTTACGACAATGGTGAAATGGTTGGTTGGTACATAGTCACTGGTATTTTTTCACTAAGGATTATTTGGATTTTTAACTGGCATTGGTTATGATTGCTTAATGTTTTTCACGCATACCGCGTTGTGTGTGTGGTGTTTCTACACAATGAAATAATGGTCAATGTAACCGTTAGTTACTTTTGGGGCCGAATGATTATTGCAACCAGGATGACTATAGAAACTACATCCACTGTATACTTATGGTTGTTTGATTGTATAAGCCTGAGTTTTACACAACATAGTTGATTACAACGAATAACTAAATAGAAGCAATACTGTATTAGATTGATGGCTCAGCACGATGGGTTGAGTTATTACTGTGATTGTGTGTTGGGTTTTGTAAAATGGAGATGTTGCATCGTGGTGTTTTGGTGGCTGCGTACTGTGTATAATATGGATAGCTTGGGTTCCACACTAAAAAATAGTCATAGAGTTTTAAGCACGATTATGTGGCAATCCGGTTATTTGTTTTATGAAGATAGGCATGTTGTTGATACCTCGTCGTGTTGGATGGATGGCCCAGCTTTTTAGAGTCACATAGAATTGGGCTTATACAATGAATGAATTACACTTGCATATTTGGATTATTCTGTGCATAACAATTTTTTTTTGAAATGGTGGCTATTGTTTGTCTGTTTAAATGACGATCTAGGTTTTTTGAAATTTTATTTTGGATTATCTGGCTGACTGCCATCATGTACGTTCAAGGAATGTCATGAATGTTAAAAGATGAGCCCGATTACAACGACATTATAACTTCATTGCAATTTCTGAAACATGTCTTTGGGTATATTTGATGATTGAAGAAATGTGTGGGCATTGGTTGTATTTGATGATTAGCAGATTGGGAATGGTTACTATCATACATTGAGAATTGTTATAAGATGAAAATTGGATAAATGAAAGAAACAAAACCTCTTTA
>ML841872.1:33997-59422 GCA_009831015.1 Picea engelmannii
TATCAGAAATAACTTCAGCAATGGAAGCAACTGCTGAGAGGGGTGCTCGTTTCCACCCAACCGTAGGCGTAGTGACTCCTAATGGATTTACCACTAGCCACCCCCGAGTTGAGACCACGATGTCCTGAGACCTGCGTCTCTCTATCTGCCAGTGCCCAGGAGCAAAGGTTGCAATCCTCCCTCTCTGCGATCACTCACTCTGCGTAAAAATTTCCATAGTTCCCCTCTCGTCTGCCCTTTTCAATCGCTTCTGCCATACGCCTTATCCTCTCACGAGGTTGCGTGTGGCACGATTACCCTTGCGCTGGTCATTCATGATGGCTCTACGGATACGCGGTTCACCTCCCCATCCCTCATCAAGCCATCAACCTACCGGCCTGCAAGGCATTAATTTCAGGGCTAGCGAGCCGCTTTTGGTTCTCCGGGCCAGTGGAGTCCAAATACGGTATTTAATTCTTGGTGGAAGTTAACACCCCTTTTTCAAGGTGCCCTCCACCACCATCGTGGTCTCTTTTCCTCACATCCCCTCTCAGCAGTTCTGCAATAAATTCAAACTATCATTTACATTCATTGACCTCTTCCTGCAGGTCCATTTACAGCTCATATTCATACTTATGAGTTTTTGCCATAGTCCTTGGCCAGTTCAGTTATATTTACAATCTGGGGGAAACAGGGTGTTACAGACATGTTATATCCCTTGCATAAAATGTAAAGACATAAAGAGAAGAAGAATTAGCATGTCAACAACTAGGAAACATTGCTTAGAACATGGGCACCTAGAAGGGGAACCTAATATCACCTATTGGTAAGATAGTGAAAAGATGTTTTTGTCATGTTTTAATAGTTTTAAATGTTTTAACATTTCGATGTATAATAATTATATTTATCTATTTGTAATTAAAATGAGAAAAACACATATGCTTGGAATTCCTAATGCTACAATTCATAGTAGAGATGGTGACGGTGATAAAATTGAAGCAAAGCCTATGGAAAAGAAAAAAAAAAGACACTAATATTATTGAGAATGAAAGGATAAATAGGTTGATCCTTGGCACATTTATTGCCATGGATGAGAACACACCCATGGATAAGATCTATGAATATATTCATGATGTACCTTTTATTGATACGGCACAAAAACCACTATACAAAGACAAGTCTACTCTCTACTATTTTGTTGTTGGTCAACTTGAAGATATTGAATGGTATTTTAAACACATGTATGGCGCAGATCCTATGGTATGCAAGATGATTCTATCTATAAATATAATTTTGTCTTTTTTGTGTGACTATAATATATAGGACCTTAATATCCACTACTTAGTATATTAATTTATTTTTTCTTGTATATTGTTAGGCAATATTATCCTACTACCTTCAAATACTTTACCTCACACATACCAAGAATTGTGTGTCATTATGAAAGATATAGGATTGAAGTATCACACAATTGATGCATGCCCTAATGATCATATTATATATTATGGACAACATGAAACAAAGTTTGAATCCTCTGAATGTGGATATTTGTAATACCCTAGTTTTGAGTCCCCGAATTAATAATGTATTTGTGTTTATTTGATGAAAGGCCAGAGTGCCTGTAAAGTTGAAAGGCCAGAGTGCCTGTAAAGTTGAAAGGCCAGAGAGCCTAGAAATGTAATACTTTGAATATTAATAATAAAATGCATTACAAGATGCAAGACGAACAAGGACAGAGTTATAGGGGGCTATGATTCCATGAGAGAGAGGGGATAAAGGGGCAAGGTCAATTTATCATATTTATTGACCCATCTTGGAATTAGTTGGGAAAAGTGGTCACTCGAGCTTCTTGGGGAATCCATGTGGTGCATTATTGCATGTAATTATATAAACCATGATTTTGGTTGTTGTGGGGTTTGTCATTCATTGGTCCTCAATAATTCCTCATTCTTGGTCATTCTCCCTCATTTTAATTCTTGGTTTTTGGGCATGGGAATGAATTCTTGGAGGTAGAGAGCCTTGCTAGTTGGTTGTAGGTAGATATTGGTTACTCCAACAAGAAATTGATGCATGTGTGCATGAGAATGATGGCAGTTGTGAAAGAATTTTCCACAGTTGAGAATCCATGGAGCTTTCAACATTGATATTTCCTGGCCAGTAGCACTGGATCTCTAGAAATAAATAGAACAACATGAGGGATTTCATTGTAGAGAAGGGGGTTCATTTTTTTGGGTTGTGCAAGTTGATAAGGAAAGAGAGTTGGTAAGTTGGTATTTTTTGTTTGGTTGAGTAAAGTGTGCGAACTTGATAGTTGACTAGCATCTAAATCTTAGAGTCAACCAAAGCACCCATCCTTATGGATTCATAGCATCAGATCGGGGGTGGCCTATTGTACAGAGTGAATGTGAAACAAAGCCTAAGCTTCGGTGGAACGTCTGATGTCTGCAACCAGTCAGTGAAGTTTTTCTTTAAGAGATAAATTCTTTGTGTTTCTCTATAAACTATATTTCCACTGTGTGTTTCTCTGTAAATTATATTTCCATTGTGTATTTATTTCTTCGTGTTGAGTTATAACGTGTTTGTTGGTGTTGTTAATGCTATGAATAACATGAGAAACATTTATTTTATAGATATAGATGGTTCTTTATTGTTGCATTTTCTTGTATCATGCTTCTTGCATTTATAATTTTGAAATCCATTAAGAATGTGAATGTTGAGGTACTTGAGCAAGGGATACGTTATAGATTGGTATCAGAGTATAGGTTGCAATGCTAGGGCCATATGGGCCAACACATGAGCCGAACTGTAACTATTTTTAGCAGAGGTTGAAATAGAGGGTGCTTGGGTGTCCGAAGAGCATTTCATGAAAATAGACATTTTGAATTTTTGGGAATTTTTCATACATGGTTGATTTGAGACCATGTGTCAAGTGATGTGGCAGTGGTGAAGTGGAATACCATGGTGGTAGGGCCATGGTGGAAAGTCCATAGTTTTAGGCCATGGTGGTGAGATAGGGGGTCTTTTTGAATGGTGGTGGGCCCAAGGGGTGACATAGGCCACAACTAAAAAGGTGGTGGACCTAATACCATAAGCGGTATCGGACCTATTTGTAGGTGGTTTCGAAAAGTTGCAATATGCTCTGATTTGAATGAGAGTTTGACACATATACACATAGTGGTTTGGTGGTATTGGATATTTTTGTTTAGTTAACCTCCCTCCATATTGAGCTCCAATATCACTATCAACAACCAATATACCCTATTTTCCATCATCATATCGAGTGTGTGATCATGTTGCACACCATGAGGAAAAAGGGTGTGGGATGGGACCTGCTCATTATCACAACTAATGGATGAGCATCGAGTGGTGGGTGTCAGTGGAGGTGGGACCATCTTATCCCATCAAGGGTCTAAGTCATGCTAAGTGGGAAACCGATATAGGTGGGAACCTAAATATAAAAAAAATTATATTAAAGTGTAAAGGTAAAGGAAAAACAAATGAAGAAAGAGAAATAAGAGAGAGAAGGTGGTGATGGAGGATGGTGGGGCAGAGTTAGGGTGGCTAGAGGGGTGACACGACATCCCCTGAGGGTTCCATGTGGACCCAAGGTGCCACATTAACATCCATGTCAAAAAAATTCCACATCAACGAGAGTTGTCCTATGTTTAAAAAAAAAAACAAGTCTAGAGCTAAAATCATATTTTGGCCATAATGGGAGCATAATAACCTAGATTGAGATGAAATTTTTTGGGGATTTTTGGGATTTTCAGAGGAAGAAAAGCGACCCTAGATCATAAAACTAGAAGAAATTATTTACTCAACATTTTACCTACTCATGAATCCAGACAACTTTGTGTTACTCAAGTTTTCCCATAAGTGCTCAGTTAGGGAATAGCTAGTTTTGCTAAAAATTATAAGTCTAGAGAAAATATAAAAAGGACAAAGTTGTTTATTCCAAATTGTTGTAGAATTTGAATGGAGAAACAAATTCATGATTTGAAAGTTGTTTTGTGTTCACCATAATTAATATTATCAGTGCCTAATACAATATTTTTCTTGGTTCCTAACATATTTTCTTCTCCAGGTGGCAAAAGTTGGCCTCTTAGTCAAATTACACCAGTGGAAAAGTGCACAAATTAGGTGAAATTGGCTTTTTCAGAAAGCCATAACTTTCAGCTCAAAGATCAGAATGGGGCATAAGAATAGTCATTAGAAATGTGACTCGAAGGATAATAATCATAATAGATTATAATTTTGATTAGTGTGATATGATTGTTCATAAATTGAGAAGGACCTATAGCATTAATTGACAAAAAAAATTATAATATGAATAATTCTAACAAAAATAGTTGCTTGAATATTTTGTAGAATTAGAGATATAATCATATCAATTCAAGCTTAGGATTATAGAATAGAGACATGGAGGATTCACAAGGAGCATATAGTCATGAGAGGGAATCCAAAGGACTGAATATTAGTTTGGTTAATGAAGAGACAGAATCTATTAGACATAGGAGTAGGGTGGAGCCAATAGAATTGATAGAGACTATGAGGATTTTTAAAGTGGAAGTGCAAAGTTATAGAGATGATAATGAAAGAATAATAAGAGAACAGGAGGAGAAAAAAAAAATACTCAAATGTTACAAAGTGTAAACCAGTTGTAGAGATAAATGAAGAATGGATCGGGATCAAGACACGAGGAAGAAGGAAGACCCCATGCAAGGAGAGATAAATACAGAGGATCCAAGCACTTGAGAAGTGATGATAGAGATCAAAGGCATCACTATTCATCTACTCATTCATCCAGGGAGTTTTATGCACCTAAAGATTCAAGGAGAAACTTGGGAGTGTCTCATCTTAGGCATCAAAGAAGAAGATATGACAATGGACAACTTGCAAGGAGAGCCTAGGAAGCTTAAACAGCCAACCTTTGATGGTGAAAAAAAAAGGGGATATTATGCTAAAATTTGGCTACTTGGAATCAAAAAATATTTCGAGTTGCATAGCTACTCATATAACTTAGAAGCTAGGATTTCCATGTGTCATTTGCATGGAAAATATTCTATGTGGTGGGATCAGTTGAAGCAAGTCAAGCACATTTATGAGAAAAGAATTTCCTGGAAGCAATTCAAGAAATAATTCCAGTAGCAATATCTTTCAAAGCACTATTATGACAAGAAGATGGATTTATTTGAACTCAAATTGGGGAGCATGACCATGGAAGAATATGAAAATAATTTCTTCTAGTTTATGAGGTATGTGGGCTTTATAAAAAAGGAGAAGGTGAAAATACAAAGGTTTCTAAGTGGACTGACATTTTTCTTTAAAGATATAATTCAATTTCATGAACCTGGGACTTTGGAAGAGACCATTACAAAGGTTGAGTACCTATATGAGCAAGGCAAAGGAAGAGAGACTTTTCAGAAGTCTTGGAAGGATAAGAAGAAGGAGAAATCAAATCAGAGAAGGAAGGGATTCAAACCTTCTTTCAATAAAAACAGTCCTAATACATATTAGAAAAATCAACCTACTAAGAATGAATCCAATATGGAAAAATCCTTGGGAAAAAGGGAAGGCTACCAATCAAATGTTGGGGATATAAAGAAGATCACATGTAAAAAGATTGCCCTCGCATAGAAGACAAAATAAGGAATTTTCACAACATTCAAGAGGCTACTACTAATCTGAATTATGTTGAGAACAAAATGAGATACAATTGAAAATATAGTAGAGAACACAAAAATACAGTGAAACCCAACTTCTATTTATGAATAACGGAATATTGTAGAACACAAATTAGATAGAATGGTGGTAGCTTATCTCTAAAAAGAAACAGATGTCGGTTATGCTCATTTGCAATAAGAATTGCATCACACTCCATTGCATGCTTAAAGGACCTCCTTCACCTTGATTATATATGAGAGAGTGAGAGGAGAATAATTCCCATAATGCATGTGGGATAAATTGGCCTAAGTTTATAAAATGTCATAGGCATGTAAAACACTAGGAATTTCAGGGAGGTCACCCATCCCAGTACTACTCTAGCCCAAGTGCGCTTAACTATGGAGTTCTAATGGGATCCAATGCATTAATGTTATAGGAATGTACATAAGATCACTAAGAAATCATTACATGATGGCTATAATTAAGAAATGGAGATGGAATCACATTACATTCCCCATCAAAAGGGTGAATATCATGGTTTATCAAAACCACATTCTTGAAAATGTTGATTCAGTGGAAAAGGTGGATGGGCACCAAGATCCACTTGGATAAGTCCTCCCCCCTTAGGAAGAAATGGTCCCCATTGCGTCGAGTTCCCTTGGGAGATGGGGAAACTTTTGTTGAATTTGAACCTTGGTGAGTTGTTTGTCTTGCTAAAGTAGTTGTATTTCTTATACTTAGCTTGTTGAAGGATGTCATGAACCTATTGTTGGAGGTGTTGGATCTATTCAACAAATCTAGCTACATCATTTTCCTTGGTCTAAGTGTAGGAGGATTTTGTTGGTGAAGATGTAGTAGGAAAATCTATATCAATGGGGGCTAATGGTTGGAACCCCAATCACACCTGAAAAGGGTTGTGGCCAATAGGTCTTTGAAGATATATGTTATAGCTATGGTATGCATATGAAATAATTTCATTCTCTAGAAGGGAACATCTATAGATTGGACCATTGGGTAAGGGAGCATCGAACACCAAGTCAATGGAATTCTTGACTCGACAATGTAGAGGCACCCCTGTAGGTGAAAACATAATTTTTTTCTCCTCTACAATCTTATTGACTTGCTTATATTGTATAGAAAGGTCTTGGGTCAAGGTTGTGGTGGTCGCAATGACCTTCTATTCAACTTTCGACTGGATCATGAAGAGGTAAAATTTTGTTGTCTGAGAGATTACTTTGTAGCACTATTTTTCTGGGATCAATGAAATGGAAGTAGTCATAACTACCTCTGGTATCCTATAGAGCTAACCCCCCAGAGTAAAAGTGACACTACAGGGTTAAGACTCATAAACAATGTGGTGTTTCCACATATATGGTTGTCCTAAAATAAAATCGAAGACTTCAAGTGGGAAAACATCACACGGTACCTCGTCTTTGAAGGGCTTGATGTCGTAGGACAGGTGACACTGTTGGCAGACATGAAGGCCTCATCCTTGTCTCAACCAACCAATGGTGTATGGTTGAGGGTGGCATTATCAACAGCTTCAATCTCTTGATGACCTCAATCGAGATCAGGTTTTTCTCGTGAACACTATCAACAATGAAATGTAGTGGGGTCCCCTTCACTCACATTTGTGAATGGAAGAGGTGCTCCCCCTCCTCAATATCCTCTAACTTGTCTGGTTGGATCTTTGTGGTTGCGATGGTAGCACTAGGTTCTACATCGATGATCCACTTTCAATGTTCTGAATCAGAGTCTAATTCAGGGTCCGACTACTTTTCTTTAAGCTCGACCAACAATGATTATTTCGAGCGGCATTCATCAGTGTTGTGTCAGGTTATTTTTTGGAACTCACACCACTATCCGATGTCCTTATTCATCTTCCTATTACCCTTCTTTTCCTGTGGCTTGGACTAGTTGTCTTGAGGTTGGCCTTCCTTGCTTTGTCCCTTGTTCTATGATTTAGGGCCAGTTTTTCCATGCTTATGTTGTTTCGGATCTATAGACCCAAACTCCCGCTTATTTTGTTTCTTAAATTTATACTCAATTTTGAAAACATATCGATAAGCATATCCAATGAGGAGATGTAAAATAAATATATCTATGTTTGGATGTACTTGTGTAGGCCATTGTGATACTTCAAAACCAGGTGTCTCTCAAAATATTGAATACCTAGATTTGAGCACGGGGTATGGAAGATGTTGGTATACTATGGCATTATCTAGTCTCTCTCCTAACCACCTCCTGATGTAGAGTCATATGTCTCATACACTGGTTATCATAGCTTCCAACAAGGTAGAACTCATCCTTGAGGGCATCCAAAAAGGCCACCTAGGTGGGTTCTCTTTTGAATGACATAGATTCATCCATGGTGTGCCTCTCCCAATAACCTTCCCACCAAGCTTTGACATGGGTAAGGGATTTAAGGAGCGTTGTTGATGCTTGAATCCGTTAGGACCAAAACAGAAACCTCATGGGGATAAAAATTCCCCTGCGTTTTTATAGAGGTGGTACTCCTCTATGTTTCAAGATATTCTTGGAATTATAGATTTTCAAAATAATATAGGAATTTGAGAAAGTCCATCATGATATTCAAAGAAATATAAAGGTTGCAGAAAAACAAAATGTTTTGTTTTTAAATAGAGTTCCTGAGAGATGACCGGGAATATCACACATCACATATTTGAAAAAGATAAGCAAAATTTACTCACATCCATAATAGTTAAACTAAAGATTTCTGGAAAAAAGAAATTGTGTGTGTGTGTGACTGCTCTGGTCTGCACTTGCCTTCAATGATCTTGATACCACCGTCATCGCCCCATGAGGGGGCCCCGAGACTCTTCCTCCCCCCCCCCCCTCCTCCAGAGATCACGACCTTCAGGAAGTTGGTCGCGGCCAACTGCAAATGCCCAGTGATAGAATCTCAGCAAAAGTTTGTCAAAAATCTTGGCAGTATCCCTACAGTCACCCTCCCTATAGAAGAATCTTGTCGATCTACATTGGACATAGCCAAAAGGGGGCTCATTGGGTAGTTCACAGGCCTATGGCCCTCCCCCAAATCCATAGATGGGTGGGTGCAGAGGAACTAGTGTCCTCTAGCCATGGAAGGTATCAGAATCCATCTTGTTGGTAAGGGTTTCTTTGTATTCGTCTTTGAAAATGTAGAAGATAGAAACCTCATTTTTAGGAATGGACCATATTTTATGGGCCCTCAGGGTCTGTACTTAAATAAATGGACACCTGATTTTCATCCTACACAATATTTTTCGTCGGCAGTCCCATTTTGGGTGTGTCTTCCTCACTTACCTTTGCATTGTTGGAATCTGAAGTCATTATAATCCATAGGGAACACCCTTGGAAAATATATCGACCGAGCAGAGAGAAAGGATCGGTATCTCTATGCAAGAATATGCATTGAGGTAGACCTAGAAGTAGGAATACCAAAATCCATACAACTAATGGTCGTAGACTGGTCTCACATCCAAGAATTGGACTATGAACAACCTCCATTTAAATGAAAACATTGTCATGGCTACGGACACTTCACTAGGCATTGCAAAAAGAAGGTTGAAGAAGATGTGGAGAATTCGAAAGGAGAACAATGGACACAAGTTCAAAAAGCATCCCCAACAAAGAAAAACAACAAAACCAAAGGGAAAGGGGCACCAATTGGGATTGGTGCTCACATCATAGGGAAGGCTCAAGGGGAAGGGATTCCAGCCCCTTCAAGAGAAGAAGCTTCTAAAAATCCTTTTGAAATCCTCAACACACCATCAGAAACTCCATAATCAACAATTGAGGAGATCGAACAGCAGATCCTTCCTCCTGCAGTGGAGAAAGACAATGCAGAGGAAACACAACCTGGTTCCCCATTAGGAACCTCCTCCTCCCCCTCCTACGCAAAAATGACAAAAAAGAAACCATCAAAAACCTCTAGATCCTTAGAAGACAAGACTTTCGAGAGGCCCTCGAAAAGAGCAGGGAGTAAATCTCATAAGGAAGCTAGAGAAGAAGAAGCGGAGAGGCAAAAAATTCAAGGAAGCCAATCCACTATTGAAATGTGCATCGGGAGAAATATCAGAACTAGGCCCCCCAAGGGAGGTCCTACCCACTCCATTCACAGTAAACCATGCGCTTAGTCTCTTGGAATTGCAGAGGCTTGGGGAATTCATTGAAAGATGAAGCAGTCAAAGATCTCTTGAAAATTGAATCTCCCAAGATCCTCATGCTCCAAGAGACTAAAATTGAAGGGGGAACATTTCTAGAAATCAGAAAACTGAACTGTAAAAAAAATGTAGGGAAAGTCATTAGTGCAAGGGGATCCTCAGGCGATCTCGCAACACTGTGGTCGGAGGACAAGTTTCATCTAGAAATCTCCTTTGAGACTCAGCATTGGATTTTCACCGAACTTCGACACTCTTCAAGTAAGCTTACCTTCTCACTCTTAAATATTTATGTTCTTATCCTCTTTACTGAGAAGAAATATTGTTGGCAATCTTGATCAGACTTTTTAAAAATTTACTCCCCTACGAACATCATTTTAATCGGAGATCTTAACTTAGTTTTTGAGCCAAAAGAAAAGAGAGGTGGCAATAGTGGTAAGGACCAAATGCTACCCTTTGTTGAGGAACTAGTTCACCATTGGGATCTCCTTGATTTCAAGCCTATGAAAGGAATCTACACTTGGAAAAACAATAGAGTTGGGGCTGAGCACATCTCATCACGCTTGGATCGGTCCCTAGTCCAGAGCTCGTTCTCGCTGGAAAACAGGCTAATCTCTTCCAAAATTCTCCCAAAACTGACTTTTGATCATAAGCCCATTCTCTTACATTTGGAAGAGGAAGAAAACTTGGGCCCAATTCCATTCTGTTTCAGCCCACTTTGGATAGAAAAGGAAGGGTTCATGGAAGTTGTCCTAACGGCCTGGTCCACACCAGTTTCAGGGTCACCTAGTTTCGTGTGGGAGCAGAAGTTAAAGGAAACGGAGCATGATTTGAAAGTATGGATTAAAAATCCCAATAATACCCCCTCTAGTCACATAAGAGAGATTGTTCAATAGTTATCATATCGGCAAATATAAATGGAGAGCAAGGATATCACCATTTTAGAAATAGAGAAGGAACAAGTTGCTCAAATCAAATCCTTCCTTTCTTTCCACCAAGAAGAAGAGTATTGGAGGCTTAAGTCTCATAGCTTGTGGATAAAAGCTGGAAACCAAAATACCTCCTTCTTCCATCAGCAATACAGAGCTTGTCTTTCTTGAAACCATATTTCTGAAATTGCCTCTACATATGGGTCGGTCTACAAAGGTTTTGATCAGCCTAAAGCGGTAGCAGAAACTCATTTTCAGAACCTTTAAAAAGAAGACGGAGTTGGTAGTGAGGATTTCACCTCTGAATTCCTCTCACACATCCCCTTTATTGTAAGCATGGAAGACAAATCATCCCTCATGAATCCTTTTACAGAAGAAGAAATCTGCAATGTTATTTGGTCCATGGATCCAAACAAAGCTCCAGGGCCAGATGGCTTCTCAATCCATTTTTATAGAACATGTTGGGAAATAATCAAGGTTGATTTGTTGAGAATGATTAAATCATTCCAACAAAAATCCAAAGTGGGAGGTATAACTAACTCCATTTTCTATCTTTAATCCCCAAAGAAGTGAATATGGGCTCCTTCGATAGATTCAAGCCTATTTCTCTTTGTAATGCTTCATACAAAATTCTTTCCAAGCTAATGGAAAATAGAATTAAGCCTATGTTAGGGAAACTCATTGCTCCCATACAAAGTCAATTTTCCAAACGGATACATATCATGGACAATGTAATCCAGGTGCAAGAAGCCTTGCATTCCAGTCATCAACGACGGGAGCAAGGGATTCTCATAAAGCTCGACATGTCAAACGCATTTGACCGGGTAAAACTCTCCTTCCTTTACAAAGTCCTTCTTTCTTTTGGTTTTAGTTCTTATTTTGTGAATTTGATTAAATCTTGTATTGAAAAGCCTTGGATAGCCCTGCTAGTAAATGGCAGACCAACTAATTATTTTCAAGCCTCGAGCGGAATAAGGTAAGGTTGCCCTCTTTCCCCTTTCCTATACATCCTGATGGCATATTCATTAAGTAGAAAGTTGACTTCCGAAAAGAAAGTTGGGATATTTCCAGGTATTAGGTTGATAAAGGGCATTGATCCAATCAATCATTCCTTATTTGCAAATGACTCTCGTATGTTGGGTGGAGCCTCCATAAATATTGCAAAGGTCTTCAGCAAAATCCTTCAAATTTTATGTAGTATCTCAAGAGCGCTCACCAATAAAAGGAAAAGTGCAGTGTATGGGTGGAATGTAGACAACCAAACTATCTTGTGAATAGCCCATTTCTTGGGATTCTCGGGCTATGCTTCATGGGAAAAAATCAAATACCTCGGGCTACCCTTAACGTTGGGTTCCAACAAGTCTTTGTTGTGGATTGAAGTAATAATCAAAATCAAATCCAAAATCACAGCTTAGGGAGGTCGGTGGCTCACTAATGCTGGGAAACTTACTCTTATAAAATATGTCCTATCTTCCTTACCAATCTACCAGGCATCCTTCCTTCTGTCTCCAAAGACGATCATGGAACATGTTTCAAAACTGATCCGAGACTTTTTGTGGCGAGGAGGAAAAGGTAACCAAAAGAAATTTCACTTAGTAAAATGGACACTGTCCAACACCCATTTTCTGAAGGAGGTTTAAAGGTAAGAGATCTCGGTCAAGCTAACATTGCATTGGGTGGAAAAATTATTTGGAAACTCTACTCAAATTGCAGACATCTTGTAAGTCAAATTTTAAGGAAAAAATACCTTAAAGGGGCTTCTTTGAGAAACCTCAAGGCAGAAAACACTCCCAAAGGCTCGTTGATATGGAATCTTTGTCAACGTGGGCTATAATTCTTCCAAAAACATCTGTATTATATCCCTGGAAATGGGAAAAATACGTTGATGTGACAATACAACATCATGGGCCAGCCGCCCCTCGACAACTCTAATGAAATAAAAGAGGTCTGTGTGTGGATTACATAGCATGGAATATATAAACTAGAAGACATCTACTCTTGGGACGCTTCATGGAATTGATGGTCTTGGGTCTTCCCTATACTTCCAGATCACTTGCAAAATCAAAATAACCTTCTCTTAGTAGCATTGACACGTTTAGCACTTGTTCATCTGCTTTCGACAGAAAAATGGGGTTGGGGTAAGATTGGAATATACACTGCAGTGCAGGGCTTCACCTCCCTTCAATCTCACCAAGCGTCGATCCAGTCAGCATCAATCTGAAAGCAGGTCTGGGATCCTCTTGGTCTACCCAAATTTAATTTCTTTTTCTGGGTTTTAATGCATAAGAAAGTGTTGACTGGAGAAAATCTGATAAAAAGAGGTATTATCGAAACACATGGATTTACCCTATGTTGTAATTCTCCCGAAACTATGGATCATTTGTTTTTGGATTGTCCATTCTCCCAAAAAGTTTGGAATCTCTTCCTTCATGGCCTCAATGTCACATCTCTAATGCATATTATAGTGGTAACATTATTCTCCTCATGGAAGGCGCGATATCCTCATGCGGTCCAAAGCAAGTCAATATGGAATAGAATTTGGCAGGCCATACCCAAACACTTATGCTGGAAAATATGGTTGGCCAGAAATGACCAGATCTTCAACAACTCTCTGCACTCTCCTTCGATGGTGGCCGCCAAAGAAAAATCTCTCCTCCTTGAAACAGTGGCACATCACTCCTTCAAGAACAAAAATTCTCTCCTCCCTGAAGAAAAGAAATGGCTAGGAACCTTTATACTCCAGGATAGAAAAAAGATCATTGTTCACCCCTTCAACACTCTAGGATGGCATTTATGAGACACAGATGCAGTTTTTCAAGCTTGGTGGAGGAAGCAGGTCAAAGCATCGATTTGTTTTTACAACGCCTCCAAATGAAACCCAGGGAATGCAAGAGAGGGAGGAGTGATTTACTCCCTGGATGGTTCTCAAAAAGATAGTTTCATTTGGGGATTAGGATAGAGAACTAATAATCAGGATAAAATTCTAGGGCTGCTAAAATCCTGTCAGATAGCACGTGGAAATGGCAATAAAGAAATACAAGTTTTTGGAGATTCTGAAATTTTGATAAAGATATTAAACTCAGATGATCACTTCAGCAATCTAGCGCTCAACAAGACTTTGCAAAGGATGTGATATGTGTTGCAAGATTTCTCCTCCCCCCACTTTTTCCACATCCTACTTGGATCGAACAAGGAAGTAGACACAAAGGCAAACATGGGTTGTCTCTTGCCTCAACGAGCAATCAGCAAAAACGATGAAGCACCTTCACGGATTCCTATCCCGTAGGTTTGGCATTACCTCGATCACTAGCTATGTAAGGAAGGGAAAAGTTGTAATTTGGATAAGTGGGTTGTTGAATCCTTGTACTGATGGTTGATTTGGCTTCGGCCCAACCGATATCTAAATAAAAAATAAAAATATAACCATTTTAGTTAAAAAAAAAAAACTAAAGATTTATGATCACATAAAATAAAAGAAAATGGTATGCACGCATAAGAGAACTTTAATAGAGTAAACACATGTGGAGCTCAAATAAATAAAATAATAGATCGATCCCAAATATTTTATACTCAAAACTGAGAGTTATAAAACACTGTCAAAACTGATCCCAATTAAATAGTTCTCTTGGGATTTCTGAGAAATATAAAGTCTGTTACAAAGATTTTAAATTTAAATGTGTTTGTCCTTAGGATTGGGATCGGGGCTCCCGCGGACCATAAAGAAAATATGAACAAGAAGTAAGTTGTGGAGAGAAGATGGTGGGCGATGACAGAGTAGCAAGACCTAGAAAGAAGATAGGAAGGAGTTATCAGATTTTGATTAAACCTTTATAGTCAAAGAAGAGGAGTAATTGGATGAAAATTTGATAAAGAAAGCAAGATGTGATCAGCGTAAACTTATTATGATGGTCTCTCTCTAGATCGATATAGATTCCTTCCTTGCACACAATATGACCCAATATTTTTCCTTGAGTTACAAAAAATAAACATTTCTTTGGATTTAAAGAAACGCCATATAACCTACACCTGTAAAAAAAAATCCCCGAGTGATGAATGTGATCGCTCCTTATTTTTTAGTGTATTGTTAAGTCATCTTGATAATCCACCATAAATTTTCCTATCAATCCCTCAAAAGCATGAACCATAGCCCTCTAAAATGTAGCTCTTAGATTTTTTAAACCAAAGGGAATCCGATCATATGCATGTGTCTCCCAAGGTGTTATAAAAGGTGTCTTTTCTATGTCTTCTTCAACAACCAAGACTTGATTATACCCAGAAAAACCATCTAACATGGACATGCAGGTTGATCATGTGACTTGTTGGAGAAGAAACTCCATGTTAGGCAAAGGATAATTATCGTTTACGCTTGATTTGTTAAGATCCCTGAAATCTACACACATATGAATCTCCCTAGTCTTTTTTCTCACTATCACGAGGTTTGAAAGCCAATTAGAATGTCTAATGGGGTATATTATTCCAACCTTCTTTAATTTCTCCAATTCAACCTTTACCAGTGGTTTTAATTTGAGGTTCATTATCCTTATCTTCTACTTGACAAGCTTTGCCCCTTCTCTCAAGGCAATAATGTGTTGAAATATTGTTTTATCATACGCCTTCAAATCATCATAACTCCATGAGAACACATAAAGATATTCTTTAAGTAATGTGGCATATTGATCAACTTCATAAATTGTGCAATCACCTCCCAAATTGACATATTTAGGGGAACTATCAGTTCCTATATTAATTTTTCTTGTCTCTTGGACCTTTCAGAGCGATGCTTCTTCCAGGAGGTTTTTAGCATGATCATCTCTTGTAAAAATAGACTCATATTGAATACAATTCCTTGGGACAACAGTTATGTGATTATCCTCATCTTCATCATCATTCATAAAAAAAAAAAAATCTAATTCTTCATCATTCTCAAATACTTGTAAATACTCTTGGTTATCAGGTACAAAAGGTCAGAATATTATTTTTACATGAAAAGATGTTTTGCTCTAAACATCATCCGGGTTTGACAGTGAGGTCATCAAAGCTAGTGAAACTGCCTTCTAATTTTTATCCCTTGGGACAAAAGAAATGTTGAAAGAGCTAAAGGCTTCTATCAATTCATTAACTCTTTTGAAATATAATTTGGGTCTTTCCCTTTTAATCTTATATCTTTGGGTAACTTGATTTATTACCAAATCGGAGTCGTTTGTCACAATTAAATGTTCTATCTTCATTTCTTGTGTGAGAATCATTCCTTGAATCAAAGCTTCATATTTTTCCTCATTATTGGTGCACGCAAATTAAAGTCTGATAGCATGTGGATGCACAATATTTCCTTATTTTATAAGGATGATTCCAACTCCACTCTAAGAACTTGAGCAAGCTCTATCAAATGACATCCTCCAATAACCTTCAAACTGATGTTTTTGATTCTCCATATCTTCAATTTTCTCCATGTCTTCAATATGATCCATGTCTAGGATAGCATAGTTTATGATCCCAACATCTATATAATATTCCAATAGTTCATTATCTTTATTTTTGAAGGAAAAGGGTCTCTTGGGTTCACGAGGGACCTTAATCATTGTTCCTTCTTTATCTGGCAGCATCATGCAGCTTCCATCATTCATTATGTGTCCCCCAATCATAGATGACCAATATATTCCTAAGATAACTCATATGCAAGAGGAAGGTATACCACAAAAATATTGAAAACTGTAATAATACGGGGGGGGCGTTGTGATCCAAGAATAAAAAACTTTGATTTCTCCATAAGTTGGCACTTGTCTGGAATCAATTGCATATATACTTTCACCAGTTTCATAATATTTGGTGTAGCTCATAACCAATGCCTTCATGATCTCCAGTGGCATAATATTATTGGTTGCACCAGTGTCAACTAAACAATTATGAAGTGCAACATCATGATTTTCAATTGAAATATAAAAAGGTGGGATTTTACCTCTCAACTTGACAGTTGATGTGTTCTGGATTTGTTTTGGACTTATAACAACAACCTCCAATCTTCCAGATGGATCATCCAACAATCTCAAAATATTTTCTCTTTGTTGAGGGATCTTTGCCACTTCTGTAAAAGGAAGAGTTATCCTTAGCTTACTCAAGTCCTCTACAGCATTGTATTTCATCTGGGGAGGGTTTGACACCAGGTGTTGCTTCTTGCTTCCAGCGCTATCTGTCACATTTTCATTTGCCTCTTTCTCATTCACTTTTTCTTTATCTTTTTCTTTAATTCTTTCCTTTTCCTTTTCCTTTTCCTTTTCCTTTTCCTTTTCAAAATCATTTTTATTTTTGGATTTATTTACAAACTCTCGTGTTTGGGAAACATTCTCTTGTGAGATAGGGTCATTGTCACCTTCTTCAAGTATATACATGGACGTCTCACATCCGTCCATCTGTACAATTTCATAAATTTCATCAGGTAAGTAATCATTTCCTTGGTCAACCATTTTCTCATCATATATATCATCCAGCAAGACTGCATTTGGGATTGGTTGCTTGGGAACCCTTTGTCTTTGTTGATTATTAGTGTTTTCAAACCTCACAATGTTTTCTTGGGGAGGGTTCCTTCTTTTCTCTTGGACCGACATTCTCGGATTTGCTACATAATTATCACCCCTTCTTAATCCGGTTATCTCATTTTTCATTTGTCTAATGGTTCTATTCATTTGTGCAATCTCAATTCTTTGCTTAGTTTTTTTTTTCGCAATAGGGTCCACCTTCACATCTGGTATGGTTTCGTTAAAAAATCCTCCTCCAATTGTTTGATTTTGGATCGGTCGCAAATTTTTCTCTTCAATATTTCTTGAGCTAGAGGCTTCTTGACCATCAATATTTAGGCCTCCATCTGCCTCTGTACTTTTCGCAGGATAATATAGAGGTTAGCACCTGTCTCAATCATAATTTCTTCCATCTCAGTGTCCTTAATCATTGCTTCCTCCAAGGTATCCATCTGGGATGTTCTTCTATCATTTTTTACATTTGGGGGCATCACATTCTTATAAAAACCAAGTATCACTGGGTCATTAGGTATTTTATCTTCTGGAATCTTACTCTAAGTTATATTGAACCTGAGATTAAAATCTTGTATTCTTTTATTCTTCCTCAAACCAATCTGGGTGAAATTAGTGAGAAGGGTATGATATGCAATTGGAGGAGCGAGCATAGTTAGGAACATGGCTTTGAGGTCGTTAAATGAACCAATTGACCTAGTGGGTAATGTCGTATACCATTCATAGGCTCGTCCTGATAAGGTTTGAAGAAATAACCTTACCATCACATCATCATATTCAACACGATGAAAATCACAAACATCAAGATAATAAATTAAGGTGTCTTGTGGCATCAATTATTCCATCTTTGGAAAATACTTTCAAAGTACCCTTAGGGAGAATAGGGAGGTCATGTTGCTCACCTTGAATATTTAAGGGGGCATCTCTTTCTCTTCTTTGGTTTCCAAATATTAGGTATTCTTGATTTCTTCCACCACCTCCTCCACCTCCTTGTCTTTCTTCATGAGGTTCTCTTCATGGTTCTTCTCGTGGTTGTTCATTTCTTCCTGCCATGCTTGGAGATATTTCAAGTATATGTTTTCAACTTCTTAGAATACAGAGTTGCTTTCTTTTGCTTCTGGAAATGGGTCCCTTGTATTCGTCTAGCTTCAATGCTAGCCTTGTTCTTGTGCTCTTCGAGCTTGTCCTTCATTTCTTCGGTCTTGTCGCTCGTCTCTCCTCGGACTATGGAGGATTTATCTTTCTTCTTCTTGGACCAATGTCTTCCAAGATATTTCCAATACTTGGATGGTCTCGGTCGTAATTATTACCAGATTATATAGTTGATGCAAGATGCTTCATTGATTATTTAATCCAATTTCTAGGTGGGGTTGATCAGCCTAGGGAAAATTCATGTATCTTTCAAAAGATGTTAAACTAGATTTAAAATTTTTGGTTGATTCCCTAGTATGGTCGCCAAAAATTTTGATGCTTGAATCCATTAGGACCAAAACGAAAACCTCATGGGGATACAAATCCCCCTGCGTTTTTATAGAGGTGGTACTCCTCTCTATTTCAAGATATTCATGGAATTCTAGATTTTCAAAATAATATAGGACTTTGAGAAAGTCCATCATGATATTCAAAGAAATATAAAGAGAGTTTCTAAGAGATGACTAGGAATCTCTCACATCACATATTTGAAAAAGATAAGCAAAATTTCCTCACATCCATCATAGTTAAACTAAAGATTTATGATCACATAAAATAAAAGAAAATGGCTTGCACGCATAAGAGAACTTTAATAGAGTAAACACATGCAGAGCTCAAATAAAGAAAATGATAGATCAATCTCAAATATTTTATACTCAAAACTCAGAGTTATAAAACACCGTTAAAATTGATCCCGAAATAGTTCTCTTGGGATTTCTGAAAAATATAAAGTATGTTACAAAGCTTTGAAATTAAAATGTGTTTGTCCTTAGGATTGGAATTGGGGCTCCTGCGGACCATAAAGAAAATATAAACAAGAAGTAAGTTGTGGAGAGAATATGGTGGGTGATGATAGAGTAGCAAGACCTGGAAAGAAGACAGTAAGAAGTTTCAGATTTCGGTTAAACCTCTCTATTCAAAGGAGTGGAATAATTGGATGAAAAAATGATAAACAAAGAAAGATGTGATCAACATAAACTTACTATGATGGTCTCTCTCTCTCATTTAATTGCTTGTTGTTGTCCTTTTATTTTCTTCATTGAAAGTTATAGGAACCGTCTCAACTATTGTTTCTGGGCCTTCTTTCGTTAATTTATCAATTTCCTTTTTAAACCAATTTTCAATGTAATTTTTCATTGGTGCAACATTTATTTCATGTCTGATTTTGATATTGAATAATTCTCCTTCCAAATCTATTAAGTCATGAGAAATTTCATGTATTGCCTCTTCAATATCTTGATTTTTCACAAAATAATCAACCAACCTATTATCTATCTCATCTTCATTATATTCAATTATGCCATAAAATTTCTCAGTCGATAATCCCTTTAATATCTTCACTTGTTCATAAAATTGTTGCTTTTTCATAAACATTGAATTGAGAATTAACTTAGGATCTTGTACCTCATCAGTAATTCCTGCCATATCTATCTCTGTGAGTCTTTTGAACAATTCTTCTCTTTTTACTATGGCTTCACTACATGCTTGGACGATGTTATTCAAATTCTTGATCTTTTCTTTCCAACAGGAATTCAACTATTTAATTCGACTTGGAGAAGGCAGGTCCTCTTATCTTCTTTTCAATTCTTTCATATTTGAGACTTTTATCCCAAATGGGAAAACAACATCAGTGTAGAATCCTTCTTCCTTCCTTAAATCAGCTTGGAGATATTTGTGAAAAGCATGTGCCCTTGAACCGAAAGAAACAATATTTTTTATACCTCTCATGCTTCTATTATTAGTGACATTCTCTTTTTAATGTTTTTCTCTACATAACTTTGGATTGTTGTGATTAAACTAGAAGATCGTTTTAACTTAATAGCAGGTGTAGTTGGTTTAACCATTGACAAAGGACTTGCCAAGATTGGAAGAGGCATCAAGGCAGTTTCCAATTCTCTGATCCTTTCCTTTAATTTAGCATTTTCAGCTTCTAAACCATCAATAGAATCGTCAAGAGCATCCTCGATTTCCCTGTGGATTTTGGAAATTTGGGACGGTCACATATCCTTCAGGTCGACCTCTAAGCGGGACTTTCCCTTTTTATTGTTCTAGTCACTTCTTTCTACAATCAAATTTTTAGACACTTTATCAAAAACAACACTTTGAAAAGTGAAGGATTCTTCTTCACTAAAGATCTCATTTCCAACAACTTCCAATAAAGAGTTTTGTTGAGCCATACTTTCTAATTATTCCATTGCAGGAAATATTTTCTCAATATCTACTTCTAGTTCCATGTCCTCCAAAGAAAATATTTGGATGTCATTTTCTATAAGTTTATCTTCTTCCTCTTGCACTAATTTTTTCCTTTTCTTTCTCATGGGGAGCTTGTGTGAACTCTCAGTTTTCCCAGGGGGAGAATTTTTTTCTCCCCGTCCACTTGAACTACTGTTGACAACATTTTTAATTGGGTGATCATTGGAGCATTTCTCCGGGATGTAGTATTCTTGGGACTAACAATTGGAGATTGAGCACTTATTTCATTGGGACCTTTTCCCCTTTGCTTATAAAAATCATTGCTTCTAAGTAATGTCTCTAGATCACCAGCATCATGTACAGGAGTGCTTTGGTTGTTACCTTCTTCTTCTTCATTCCAGATAGTCCAAATGAACGAGTTATTGAAACCCATTGAAATCATATGTCCCACAAATATTTTGTTCGGATCAAAACCTTTGATATTTTAAGCATACTTTAAATTCACATTGTTCAAATGATTTGCAAATTCGTCAATTTTTTTTTATATTTATGAACATGAACTCTCCAATCTTCCATGGCAGGGGAATAAATTGTTTTTTTCATTTTTTCATGGAAAAAATGTATCTAGAAGCTATATTGCTTTGCCACCTCTGTAATAAATAGTTTCTCATATACATGATATGAGAGAAAAGAAGAATTCTCTTTCGAGCAAAATATCCTTATGATACTATGATTCTCCATTTGTTCTATTGTTCCTTTTTTCTCCAAAAATCTAGTAGCTTGGTCAGATATCCTTGAAGTGTTTTCGCCCAACAACAGCCTTTTGAAGACTGAAACAAAATTATTAGAAACTTCATAGAAAAACAAAGGGGTCTTATGTCTCCATAGTGCTTGATACCAAAAATTAACTGCATTTGTTTTGCAATTCACCCTCTTACTTATGGTTAATTTTGGTAATTGACAACATTGCACAATAGTAAATATCAGATAAGAGGCCATAAAGAATTTTTTGTCCTTTTTATAGTGTGATAATTGGGACGAGATTTCAATAGAAATCAGTTTTCCCAATCAAAAATGGCTTGTTCTTACACTGTAAAATACACAATATATAAAATCATGCGAGAGATAGAAGCAGTGCTTTCCTAACCTGTCAACCTGGTAAATAGCCATGCAATTTCTCGATAGGGGTTTTTAAAAGAATCAACCTGGATTCTGGTTATGTCTGCTAGGATAGATGCAGGATTTTCCAAATATTCAAGAAGGAGCTCAAGCCCATTGTTATGTTTCTTCAAGAATTCTCTGCAAAACCTTTGAAAGTAAGTGTCGGCTCTAGCAGCTTTAACATCTTGTGAAAAAATTGCGGTGAAAGAGAAATTGGGGAATGATCCTGGAGCTGTATAATTCTTTGACTTGGCGCGTACTTGTCCACACACCATGCAACGAGTTCTTTACAATCAAAAACCTTAGTAACACACCCATCACGAGCGATTCCATATGCCCAAATTACATATTTTTGTGCAGGAGGAGAGGAATAATATGAATATTCTCTTGACCACTAGAACTTATGGTCATCACGACCAAATATATTCAAATTATCACCACAAAATTGTTGTCTAGTTGATGTTGCCATAGGTTGACGGGACTATTTCTTCAGCTGGATAATAACCTCAAATAAATCTTTTAGGAGAGATAATAATAATTTAATCCCTTGGAAAATGGAGATTTAATGCAATTTAATGAGTAATTCCTCGAGCCTTTCACCATTAGTGACGATCATTTCAGAGCCTTCACAAAAGTTGTTAGCATTAAACAACACTTAATGCATATTGGGAAAAGCAACAAAATGGCGGGGATGAAAGAGAGAGAGTTTGAATATAAAGTTTTTCATGAACCCGTGAACCCGCAGTGATGGATGATTAAAAATATACTTAGTATATAAAGGCGGTCAGTCGGACTTGCATGCAAAATAAATAAAATACTTTGGAGCTCGGCACCCGCAACAAATCTAATGGTCAAAATGTAGATCACAGAACCTAGGGTGCAAAGTGAAGGTCACGAAACTTGGAGGATGAGGTCTCAAACCCGCGCAACTGAAAAATGGATAAGTGTAGCAATGGACTTATGACATGGGCAAGTGGATGGAGATGAAGATTTGCCAACCCGTCAACCCGTCGATCATTGAAATGTGACTAAGTATAGTTACCATAAAGGGAGACGAGAAAGGATAAAAGAAAAAGGGAAATAAGGGGAGGTATAGAAGAGGGAAAAGAAATGGAAAAAAGAAGTGGGGAAGTGGGGAAGGAAAACAAGGAAGCATGAAATGATCTGAACAACCGTGAAGGTGATATTTTTTCCATCAGAAAATTTTTGGACAGGGTAATAACCTTCTAGAAAAATCAACCATTTCTCTAGAACATATGCATCTATATGGCCTTCAAATAAGGGAATATCAAAATTGACTTGTACCTTGAAGAGCTTTGCACCTTTGAAATGGCTACTTTTCAATGAGCCTTGGCCGCCATCGATATTTGTCGAAGGATCTGAGTGAAGTTTTCTATCATCTCGTTCCTCTGTCGTAGGAGGGATTCCTCGAGCAATGTCTTGAAATAATTTACTGCTATGACATATCTATTATCTTCTACCATGGGAGGTCGCTTGGACTGTTGAGATTGGTCATCCTCAAGCATAACTAGCTCAAGACCCAACTCTCTATACCATGGCCTCGTCAGGGACATGCACCGAGAAATAACAATGAGCAGATTACTCTGATACAAGTGATATATATTATTTTGAGAACAAAATGAGATACAAATGAAAAATATAGTAGAGAACATAGAAATACAATGAAACCCAATTTGTATTAATGAATAATAGAGTATTGTAAAACACAAACTGTCTATAATGGTGGTAGCTTATCTCTGAAGAGAAAGAGATGTTGACTATGTTCATTCGCAATAAGTATTACATCACACTCCATTGCATGCTCAAAGAACCTCCTTCACCTCAATTATATATGACAAAGCGAGAGGAGAATAATCTCCATGATGCATGTGGGAAATGGTTTAATTTTACAAAATGCCATAGGCATGTAAAACAATAGGACTTCCCATGAGGTCACCCATCCTAGTACTACTCCAGCCCAAGCGCACTTAACTATGGATTTCTAATGGGATTTGGTGCATTAACATTGTAGGCATGTACATAAGACCATTAGGAAATCGTTGCATGACGGATATACTTAACAAATGGAGATGGCATTACATTACATTCCCAATAAAAAGGGTGAATATCATGGTTTATCAAAACCACAAGCTCAAAAACATTGATTCAGTGAAAAAAGTGGATGGCCACCGAGATCCACTTGCATCAACTATAGTGGAAGACATGGGCAGAAATATTCCAAGGATATATCCATCCCTATAGGATCGGCAAGCAGAGCATCAATCCCATATGACTGAGGTGGAAGGTAAGATTATAAATCATTCTATTTCTATTTTAATTGATTTAGGAACAAGCCATAGTTACATTGATCCTAAATTAGAGGACATATTTCATTTGACAAAAAGTAAGCTTGAAAGATCATGGTTGGTTCAGTTAGCCACTATGAACAAAAGAAGGATCAATGAGACTCTCATAGGTTGTCCTATAAATTTGAATGGAGTTATCATATCATTAGGATCTTATGATATATTAAT
Source organism: Picea engelmannii (assembly GCA_009831015.1). Taxonomy (NCBI): domain Eukaryota; kingdom Viridiplantae; phylum Streptophyta; class Pinopsida; order Pinales; family Pinaceae; genus Picea; species Picea engelmannii. The sequence continues at coordinate 58,336 of ML841872.1, forward strand.
TGGAATGGACTGGTTGGGCAAGCATCATGTTGTCCTAGATAGTCATAACAAGACATTTACATGTCTTGATGAAGAAGGAAAGTAGAGCATTGTGCAAGGAATTCCAAGACCAATTTCTATAAGGTATATTTCAGCCTTACAACTAAAGAGATGTTTCAAGAAATTATGTCAATTGTATGTAGCTCATGTGGAGGATCCAGACAAGACCAAAGGGCCAAGTCTTGAAGATTTCTCAACATTGAAAGAGTTTGAGGATGTATTCAAAGAAATACTAGGATTGCCACCAAAGAGGGATATAGATTTCTTTATTGATTTAGTACTCGAAGCAGACCTAGTATCAAATACTCCTTACAAAATGAGCATGTTAGAACTAAGATAATTACAAATGTAGATAGAAGAATTTTTGAAGAAAAGGTACATACGCCTAAGCATTTCACCTTGGGGAGTACCAATACTCTTTGTCAAAAAGAAGGATGGAATGTTGAGGCTATGTATTGACTTTAGATCGCTAAATAAATCCATTGTGAAGAACAAATACACTTTACCCAGAAATGATGATCTATTTGATTATCTAAGAGGAGCAAAGATATTTTCAAAGATAGATATGAGATCAGGATATCATTAGGTGAGAATCAAGGAAGAAGACATCAGTAAGAGGGATTTTAGAACAATGTATGGGCATTATGAATTTGTAGTGGTGCCATTTGGATTGACTAATGCACCAACTATCTTTATGTGCTTAATGAATGATATATTCAGAAACGATGTAGATAAGTTTGTCATTGTGTTCTCGAATGACATACTTATTTATTCCAAGTTGAAGGAGGTACATGAATAACACTTGAGAATGGTGTTGCAAGTGTTAATGGAGCATCAATTGTATGCCAAGCTAAGCAAGTGTTATTTTTAGCAAGAGAAGATCCATTATTTGGGGCACACAATTTTAGAGGGAGGTATAGTAGTAGATCCAGAGAAGATTGAATCAATTAAGGAATGGCCAGCAACAAAGAATGTTTCATAAGTTAGATATTTTATGGGATTAGCAGGATACTACATGAGGTTTATAACAAGTTTTTCTAAGAGTGCC
>ML841873.1:9255-28169 GCA_009831015.1 Picea engelmannii
TGTCTCCCATATCCTGTGAGGGGCCCAGTTCTTTCTTCTGAGTTCTTATGAAGGCCCACAGATCCTGGTTCAATCTCTTGAAGGAAGAGTGCATCCTCCACTCTGTCATGAAGGGGTACCTGTATATCTCTAGTACGGGCATTGAAGTCACCTAGAACAATTACCTCCCCAAGAGTGGAATAGTGGGAAATGTCTGTGTGAGGATTGAGAAATGGGTCTCCATCGGACTCACTATGACGTGCAAAGTGTGATGAGGTGGGGGTGAAAATGGAAAATGCAATGTATTTGTCCCGAGGTATGGTGCTATATTGATGAACTCAGACCCACAGAAACCCAACGTGCTCGTTTGATGTCACCATAGTAACCCAACTCTGGAGAGAGTCCCGTATGAGACAAGCGACACCCCCAGATCCTCTGACACTGTCGGACCTTGTCTCCTGTCTGCACGACCATACCCAGTGGTAACCATGAATCTGAGGTGGTGTCCACATGGGGTTCGTATGAGTCTCTGTGAGGAAAAAGAGGTGACGAGACCCGATCGCATCATGGAGTGTACCTGGTGAGGACCAAAATGCACCATTACAATTCCAACAACCGATGGAGATGGTGGGAAAGCTCCCCTGATCATGTCCCCCATTTGGGCGAGAGCGTCATTTGGACCAGGGGCGGGAGTACCACGGAGGGGCCGAGTCCCGGATGACGGCCATGAGGTCACGAATGACTGCCCACTTACCCTCTTTACATGCTTTTATGACCAGATCCCTAGAGTGTTTAAGCTCTGCCTATTGGTTCCTAGTGAGGTCTGCATCAAGGAAAATCTTATGTGTGGTTGGGAACGAAATCAGTTGTCTTTTAGCCCGGAGGGATCTAAGTCGATCCTCTAAAGACTAGAAACGGAGGAGAAGTGTGGAGTTGAGCCCTATCCATGCATGTTCTAGAGTGATGTCCTTCAAGTCCAAGGTGTTGTGAAGGAAGGTGCCTAGCTCTAATGGGTTTGATGAGGCTTCAGAAGGGGGGAGCCCACGTATTATGAGGTTAAGTTCTCGAGTACGACGAAGACGTTTCTCATTGAGTTTTGCTTGTGTCACCCCCTCCACCTCTGGAAGCTGGGAAGCTTGTTCTCTTTTCCTGACCACTTCATCCCAATATTTAAGGGTTTTTTGTTGTGTTTCCGTCTCTTGTTTAAGGAGGGCCTGTTGTGATTTTAGTTCATCTTGCAGAGTTCGTATTTCTGATTGGAGGTTGGGGCAGTCTACTGGCGGATTTTTGCAGGGAAGATGAAGAACATGCACTATCATCCTGTCCATCCAACTGTCCCTCAGATGCGTAGGAGTCACTAGCCTCATCCGACTGCTCTAAATAGGCATATGTGGTTGCATTCTCTTGCACCTCCTCATCCTCACTGTCATAGTGTACCTCAACAATGTGCACCTTCCCCTGCTTGTGCCCTGATAGTTGGGGTTCATACCACTCAAGATGTACGATGGTGCAAAAATCCTTGAATGACATGTCTGCATGAAATTTCATGCCAAGCTCCTTATATTGTCTCAAACAATTTGCAAACTCCTCATTAGCTCCATTGATCCTTGTATAGTTTTGAAGGGTTGCCATAGCCTGTCGCAACTGTTGTTTGCCCCTGTGCAAGCATCTTACGAATATCCTTCACGCTGTCCTCCATATCTGATCTGAACTTTCCTCCCTACTACTGCATCTGGAGGTATAAGTGCAAGTTATCACCGCTGAATTTTAGTGGACATAATTTGACATAACTCTTCACTGTTTTTCCCCATAGGCTGGCAGGAAAGCAAGCTCTGATACCACTGTAATGTTCCTAACTTGGCTAGTCTAGGAAACTATGCTAATGTGTGTGTAGGATTAATTGTTTACAGCATATAAATGATCAAAAAAATATCAAATGCGACAAAAGACTGCAAAGTTTATATTATGATATCTTTGTGGAATAGAAATGCCGAATGCGGCTAAATACAAATGAGTCACTCAGCTAGATCAAATGACAAAAGGATCTTAGCCGGAATACAATAAGAAAACTAAATGATAATACCCGATAATAGATGAGCACTGCGGGATCAATAGATGAGCTGGAACTATGACAGCTCGCATAGTAACTGCTGTAAGTCCGAAAAGTTCGCCCTAGTGGCTAAACCTCTCGGAATGGCCTGGAAACTGTCCGAAATGGTATGCCCTTCTCTAGCTCTCAGTCTTGGTGACTGACCGACCCCTCTGCTGGTGTGTCTGGACCCTGGATGGATCCTCCTGGGGGAATGCGCCCCTCTCTCACTGGAAAATTGCGCCCTAGTGATTCCACCGTCGGAATTGACTGAGATGTGTCTTAAAATGACCGCCTTGGCCTATTGTGAAATGGGTCGGAAGGGTTTCCTTGGATCTGATCTGATGATCGCTCGAGAACCCCGAATGTGTCCGCCAAAAGTGCCGCACTCCCAAGTCTGGAAAATGCGCCCCAGATGATTCCTCCGTCGGAATCTGACGAGGAACCAGGCGAAAGATGCGCCTTGCCTTCCTCTCAACTAGGTCGGAGGGGAATCTCTAAACTCTCCCTGGATGGGACAAGTTGATCCACTGAACCTCCTCAGAAGCTGCGCACCCTCACCCTGAATAAGTGCGCCCTTGCTGCTGGGACCTGTGTAACTGCTGCTGAAGAATGATGGAAGACCTGTGTGATCTTCCCGGTGACTAGGGTGTGTCTCTCAACACTGAAATTAGCCAACTGGTGTCTTCCTCCTGGAATCCACTGAATTATCTCTCGTGCAATGCGCCTCTCTCCTCAATGACAAGTCAAAATCTGCATAATCTTGAATTAGGTTGCTTTTCCCTTCCTTTATAGCTTCCCGAAACCCTAATTTGTTGTTGACCTTTTCCCTCCAAGTGACTTTTACTTTATTTATTATTCCTTGATTAAATCACTTAATTAATTAATTAACCATTTTACCTTTAAAAAGTGATTTATCCTTCCTTATGGCTTCTCCGGCCACTGAAAGTCACTTCTCATCATCTTATCCTGAAATGCTCTTCTTCCCAATTCCGATGAACTATTACACTAAGAGGTTTCTCCAAGTAATATGCCCATTATGACCTTCTTAGTGAATATAATTAAGATATGACCCATAATAACTCAAAATTACGAAAATCGTCGGAATGCAACGGAACCAGTGCGGAATGGATCTTGATGTTGAACGATGCAAGTCGGGCCCAATAAAACCCCTCAATATCTCTCGAACTCTCTGTCACCCCTATTTGGCTACTCTGGTAGGCATAACACTCTGTAATGTTATAATGTTCCAAAATGGGGACATTACAAGCCATCTCATGTCGACTCAACTAAGTCGATAGGAGTCAGACATGAGACCATCTCAAGTCGTCTCAACTGAGCACGACAAGAGATCACACGTCATCTCAACTCCGTCCAGGGGAGTATGACACATCCATCACATGGGCTCTCTCACAGACGTCTCAACTCAGTCCAGAGGAGAACGATCTGGAGAATGTCTCATGAAGCTGCAATCAACAACACCCTCCAGGGAGTTGTTGGTCTTTGGATTTTTGCCCTTAGTAATCCATGCCTCATTAATAATTACCGATTTCTCAGCAGCATGTTCTTTACTAGATATCAGATTTTAGATTTTAAACTAGATCTGCTTTTGTTTTTTCTAGGAGTGGCGTTTGTGCTTCCACTATATTAATACTATTGTACTTAGCAGTCCCATTGACCTATTTGTGGTCACTTGCTGGACACTAACGATCTTATCTCATGTTCTCTTATCTAAAGTCTAATTGGAGTTCATCAATCACCGTTGTAATTTTAAACATGTAAATGATACAAACACGATTATTTTTTTTATCCTTTTCGAATATTTTGAAGGAGAAATTGGGTGGAGCGCTTAGGTATCCCATGGTTCGGGGGGTGTGGTGTGGTGGAGGGAGCGTCTAGGCATCCCCACCTAGTGCAAAATGTCTCTCTTTCCCTGCAAAATGTTCCTCTGTGTGTTTCATAGAGTTTTGCATTTTGGGGGGTGTTGTGAAATGTTTTCCAGGGTGTTTTGGGGGCACATCGCTGTGTAACATCGGTGTTATCAGTTAAATTTTTTTAAGTACCTCCCTAAAACTACCTTCATTCACATGAAGGATTGTGTGAATTTTGCGTTATGTGTTTTGGTACGTCCAATGTCCTTGCTATCTTATGGATGTAAGGAAACTGAAAACAAAAATATTTACCGTGCAAAACCTAATATTGGTCATGATGATGACATATCATTAGTACTTGATTAAGTTTGCATTCACAGCAAGGCCATTTCTTGTCTTGATCTATTTCAGATTTGAGGGAGCTGTTCAAAACAAATTTTGATCACAAGTTTATATGTTTTCTGCCCTAATTAGGTCTTTTGAAAGCTGTTATGAGATGCAAAGTAATGCATTGGTTTATCATAGATAAGATAATCATATTAATGTCCACAAATGATCAAGAGAGTTGGTCAATGGGACTAAGAAGTACAATCAGTTATAGTAAACTGTCTGAGTGCAAAGATCTATTCTGAAATGTAGAAAATAAAATATATAAGTGACTTCGTAATACAACAAAGTTACTGGGGAGAGATGAAAAAGTAGAGTCCGGGGAAGAAGGAGCATTTGCTGTGGCATCAATTACGGAGAAGTAATCTATTATAGAAATTCTTCTTGAATCAGTACTTAGTGATATCACTTTGGTTCGAGTTGTGTAGAGTAACATACTAAGCACTTAATCCAGAATTGAAGGTGCTTACATGCACATCTGCACATATTATCAGCTAAATGCTATCCTATGTATGGAAGCTTTGGATGCCGACAGTTACCATGAGTTAGTTTCATAATTAGGGGTTCCCTCCAATTTTAAAAGGCTGCATCTTAAATATGTATTATCATCTTCTTACATACATTGATTTGCCCATCTTGGCTATCTGTCTTTACTTGACACATTTATGCTGATGGTTGGAATGATAATAACTATTCAGTGCACCTTTTCTTTATATCTTTAATTTCTTTATGGAATGTCTTTCTGATGCATATTTCTGTTTATATCCCTTGTTAATTTAGATATTCACCTAGAATTTTTTACCAGTTGTAAAAGGTTATCAAAGTATGGTTGCTGTATTTTTGTTGCATGAACTCTGTGATCCAGTATGGTTTATATATCACGTGTAGTATTATAGGAATCAGTACTGCTATTTAAATATAATGTTAGGAGTTTTATATATTTCTAATTTTGTTAAAGGTTAACCCACTTGTGGTTACTTCATTATTTTGTTTTGCAGAAACCTGTGGGAATCATTTCTCTTTTAGATGAAGCCTGGTAACTTCTGTTCTGCTTTGTCATGCTTTGCGTATATCTTTATTTGTTATCAAAGATTGGTTTCCATTAGAGTGATATATACATCTCTTTATTTCCTTTTGGTCCATTACCTTTCTTCATTATTTACCAAATGCTATGATGGATTCAGTGTTTTTCATTAATAATTGGTGTTGATGAATGCTATTCTTGTAAGAAACCAAAAGTTTAATGCATATCCATTAACCTTATTATGTGCGGAAATTTTGGATATTCCTTAATAAATACTTGCATTCAGTGCTTTTCATCAATAACTGGTGTTGATGAATGTTATTATTGTAACAAAGAAAAGTTTAATGCATGTCCATTAACCTTATTATATGGAGAAATTTTGGATATTTGAAATGAACAAAGTTCATTTACTATAGAAAAATCCAGCATAAGAAGGACAATTGACAGAAATCCATATACGACAAAATATATAGATATAATGAATAAGATAGATGATAGATAAGTTGATGATACAATGCCATGCGATGGTGTACTTATATGCATTGACTAGTCACCATGGTTGAACAGTCATGTCCCTTAGTTAGGATGTAACACTTCGTTTACATTTATTATTTATTTATTGGTTACATTGCCTTCCCCTTAGAAATGTTTTGTCCTTAAAACATATTTATGGAAAAAACTTTATCTCTTGTTCTGGCCTGGAATGCTGTTTGATGATTCTATGTTATTTTGAAGCTGTGATGGTTGCCGATACAAGATGATACGATCTTTTATGTATTGAGCTGAGTTGTCGAATGGTAAGAGGGTCTGACCACCCTAATTCGATCCTTTGTGGAACATTGCGCTGATAGGATTCCCAAGATGGACATTTATTTATGAGACTCAATTGTACTGGCATCGATATTCTTCAGATATAGGTCAATTGTTTTTGTTCAGAGCGATGTTGATATACTGATTAGTTAATGTATCAGCTCTTGTGATTAGGATGTCGATAAGGCATCCTTGTAACATGAACTTTACTTACCATATTTGTAGTGCTTTCTTGTTTCACTTTTGGTATTATGTCTCTTTAGCACACTTGTGTCGCTTTGTTGATGCTTAAAAGTTTATTGGCAGAGATACCTGAAATTTCCATTGGCTGTACTGTGATTGCTGGAGATATCCTTACTTGAACTGGATATGCATCTTTTTGAGTTGTGGTGTTGATTGGATTTGTTTTGGTTCCTTTCTCCACGACTTGGATTTTTATGTTTGAAGACTTCTGTTGTTCCAAAGGTTTATTCGTCGTTCCTATATTCGATGCTTCTTTCTTGATAAGTTGCTCTAGCTTGCTTTGTAGTGACTTCTTATCATTCTTTAGTTTCTTAATTGGAGTAAGCTTTTATTATGATCAGTTAGGCATGAAAGTTCTTGATCATTCTCTAACTTATCGAATTTATCTTTAAGATATTGTTTCTCTGACTTCTCATGTTTTAATATTTGTTCAAGCAAACTCTGATTAAGGCTCCTTAAATGAGAATTTTCTTTTTCTGTTTTGATAATTTCTTCTCGAGAACTTGATTATCTTGTTCCAACTTTTGAACGCCTTCTTATCCTTTGACTTCTCTATTTGTGCAAGAAGTTTGTGACTATGATCTTTTAGGTGAAAAGTTTCTTCATCTTTTTCTAGTAATTTATTGTCAAATTTATTCTTGTGATCTTGATTTTCCTGTTGCAATTTCTGATTGAACTGGTTCTCAACTTTTAATTCCTTGATCTGTGTGATCAGCTCCTTATTACGATTTTTTAGGTGAGAATTATTTTCCTCTATTAAGCCTTTAAAGAATTTCTCCTTGTCATTCTCAAATTGTAGTTTTTTTTGTTCTCTTGGTAATATTCTAGTTAACGTTGTAAGCAAGGTTGCCAAAGCATGGAGTGGGAGCGTCGGGAGCATTTTAGGGAGCAAGAGCGTTGAGAGCGTCATTTTCCAAAAATCCTCGGGAGCGGAGCATCCTAGAAGCGTTTGTTATATATGTATATATTGCATGTATATTTAAAAAAAACATGCAAAATGCCAAATTAGTTGTAGAATATATGAAATATTTGTACATTAATAAAGATATAAATGGCATTCATAGTACATACTACATCAATGATTAATCATTCGGGCATCAACCATCTAGATTCTAGCAACTACAAACTTACAAACAAACATACACATTTTTAAGCCATATAATAGAAACTAGACCATTAACTTATGGGATGAAATAGGTTATCCAACAATTGTCAAGTATAACATGACGAAATAGTTATGTTTACAAAATAGGCCATCTGCAGTGTGCACACCGAAGCATGAAGACCAAAAGGTCCAAAACAATAAACTGAGCTAGTTTCTAAAGACTATAATTCTATCATCTATGACATATAAAGTAGTGAAAAATGAGAAACAACTATTCCGTCCTCTACCACTGGTGCATGGGCCTCTATGTGGCGGTAGTGGAGCCGAAGAAGGATGAAACTGTGTAGAAGTAGATGTAGGCAGTAGTGGAACTGAAGATGAAGCCCCTACTCCTGTAGCTAGAGTCTTGGATATCGGAACCATGGCAGTGGATGGGGGTGGCATCTCAACATGATCATCATCATCCTTAAGAGCATTCTGCAATTGCTCTAAAAACAATACTCCATCCTCCAAGTTATCCTCCTCTGAATTGTTGTCCCAACTCTTCAAGATTTTATCCAAGTTACTATCCATCTTTTCCTCCGCACAATAATGGGACAACAATCGCAAGTTGGAATGAACATAAACCAATCTCTCTGATCGGTTTACATTCAACCTGTTCATTTTGACACTATGGATGAAACTGTAGGTGCCCCAACACCTCTCTGCAGTAGAAGTGTTCACCATTTGTGAAAGCACCCGTTTTGCCAAACACTGTAGATGTGGGGTAGCACCGCCATGCATGTTCCACCACTCGAGAGAAGTTAGATTCCCTGGATCTCTAATTGCATGGTTGGTCCCAAAGGAACCATTTCTAAGGATGTAGTAACTCAATTGTCTTCTCATGTTGTCACACTCTTCCTCAGTCGAGACCAATTTTTCTATTGCTTTCATATAACTAGCTTGAACCTGTGGATCTTGGTGTGGTCTTTTCTTGGACCCACCACCAAGTGTTGGTGATGAAAGCCATGATACATGATAGTATTTAGGTGTAAGCACATATGCTAAGGCATGTGGTGGAATATTTGGCATTTCCCACTGTTTTTCCACCTCTACACGAATATGATGATACAAGTTGACATCTCTAGGCTGAAAAATGTCTTTAATTTTCCCAAGCATGCTATCCATCTACTCATACACCTCCACAATGATTGGCCTATCTGAATATGCAAACTTGATCATGTAATAAATTGGCTTGGTGGATTGCAAAACATACTGAACCTGTGTCTGAAAACAACTGTCAAGAACAGTCTCCTTCACTGCATTAGCACCATCTCTATCATTGCTCAATTCATCCCGTGCATCACTCATCACCATAGCACCCAAAGCTTGCCTTACCTTCAATAGGCGCCTAAAGGTGAGGTAATAACTAGCAAATCTAGTTTTTGCAATCTTAAGTAGCTGCAACCTAGAGTAAGTGCCATAAAGGTAATTGACCCTTGTATGACATGTGACAAATTCAATGAGTTTCTTTCCTCTTTTGTACAAGTCATTAATTCATCCACAATCTCTATGCTTGACAATATCATGTATCAAAAGGTTCAAGGTGTGCACCAAACACCCAGACCAAAAGATGTGTGGATGAGCTCGCTCAATGATTTTACCTGCTCCCTTATAGTTTGCTGTATTATCAGTGACTACTTTAATCACATTAGAAGGACCTGCTGTCTCTCGGATTCTCCCTAGAGGAAAAGTCCAACCTCTCCAAGGGGAAAACCTAAGGATACTACAACCAAGCTGCCCATTGTCACTTTAACAACCTTGCCCTACACTTCTAGGTTGGACGAATGGTTTCCTACCTAAGGGGGGAATCCCTAAACTAGAGCCTAAGCCTATCGTTTAAGTATAGGAGAGCAAAAAAGGCTAGGATTCATTTTATGCAAGCAAAAAATGATCGAAAGCGTATTTCTCCAAATGATGAATATTGTTTTAGTGTTTATCATGCATTTAAGTTTTCTTTCGTGATCGATTAAACTCGAATGGTTGTGAAACAATAGAGTCTAATGGTTGTGAAACAATAGATATTCTAGGCAAGACCCAAAAAAAGAGAAAAAAGATTCAGTCAAAGGTTGTGCCATATGCTACAGCCCTCAAATATACCTGTAGGCTCGGACACCCACCGTACGAGAGAGTAATCTTCCCGAATGTTGTTTTCGGTGCACTGTAACAGTTTGACGGCCAATGGTTGGCTTCAAGATGCCTAGGGGACTTTTGATCAGTGTTATCAACAATGCGATAATATCGCGATGCTAGCGATATTATTGACAAAATTAGGGTCAACGATATTTTCTGACATTTTCATTCTTACAACATTGTTTTTCATGCTTACGACATTTTTCGATATTTTTCGATATTTTCCCTGATGTTGCCGATATTTTCGTTTTCGGACCCTCGACGATATTTTGCCGATGTCGATGTTTGCAACACTGCTTCCGATATACTAGAAGGTACGTGGAAGTGAAACTTCGGGTTCATGTGTTGTCTAATGCAATACTACTCGAGTGGGTATCAATAGGGGTTACATGGACTTCCAATAGGGCGAGACTAAGTCTCAAGGCAACCCTATGTACCCTCATGTATCCTTGTGTGTATTGAGCACAAACCGCAGTTTTAAATGCTTAACGACAACTCCCTGTCGTTATTTATAGACGCTGGGTGCACGTCTCTAGCCTAGATTACTAAGGGTCTTGCCCAAAATAATGACAACATCGTCATCACTCGCATTAAAAAAAATGAAGTTTTCAAATATGATGTTCACACCAATGTATTTCCAATGTTCATGTACCAACACCATTTTCAGGATTGAGATTCAATATAATCTATGTTTCAAATTCCACTTGCAATTGTTAAATGTTTTGCACCACATGAATTGTAAAGTTTTTCAAAGTGAATTTTGGTTCATCACACATCTTTTAAATCATACTTTATTAACAAAGTACAAAGTAAAGTGTCTATATGAAACTCATCGAACTATATACCAAAATTGTCTTTTCAATAGATTAAAAAAAGCATGCAATCACACATCATTTATTTCTTAATCATTAAATGCCCAAATATTAAAGCAAGAAAACATTGGATTTCATCCCACATTTAATCATCACCAATAATCAATGTCAAACAATGATAAACAATGTGAATTGCTTCAAGGTGTGATGTGTTAAATAAACATTCACGTATCATTTATAAAGTGAAACACTAAATGAATTGTTAAGCCCACATGTGTCAAAACATGAATTATTACCAAGCTAAACATGAATTATTACCAAGTTATTGTATGACCAAACAAATTAAAGCATTGTTGTTTTATGAGCCACTAGTCACATACTCAATGCGGATAATAAGTCTATGCAGAGGAATATCGTTGTGTGCAGGTTGTGATTTCTTTGGGAGAGTACGCCAGATCGAGGGCAAGCACGAGTCACGATTTAGGGCGAGAGAATCAAATCAAGGTTTTTCAGTGCCACGATTCAAGACTTATTACAGTTGCTAGGTTATGACAACATGGATGACCTTATGTTGATGTTTTGGTAGCTGGGGGAGGTATTGACCTCCAAGTGTAACCTTTATACTTAGAATAGAATATTATGGGAGTAAGAGAACCCTTAGAAATTAAGGGCTAAACAATAGGCTAGATTAGAAATAAAAATATATTGTTTTCAAAATTTTATCTTGAAGAAATTCATGACCAGCAAAGCATAATTAAGCATGCATAACCCAACAATAATTAATGAACCAGATAGCCAACAAATTTAACACAAAACCAATAGTGTATAAATAACATACATAACCCAAATCTGATTGAAATATTAACATAGTTGTAGAAGTAAAACCAAACTGCAGAAAGTTAAAACAAGCACAGTAGTACCAGATTTGTTGATGTTGCCTTCCTCCGATGTATGCTCAGAAATGCACTCCTAATTCATTGATCAAACCCTCAGGGTAGATCTCTTTAAGGGGATTGTGATCATGCCAAATAGGATTGCAGGGATGACTGGAAAAACACTGTAGGAAAAGGACAACTATAGCGGGCTCAAGAACCAATCAAAACATCAACAAACCCTCTTAAGATGCCCAACATCCCTAGGTTTTTTCCTTAGAATAAGATTCCAGTTTCTTAGCCAAAAGACCCAGCTGAAATGCCCAAAAATCGGCCTCAGAACAGTAGGACGAAAAACCTCAGACAACAGGCTGAAAAAACTTAGGTCGAAAATCTTAGACAGTAGGCCAAAAATCTCAGACAGATCAGGCCGAAAAAAGCTCAGGCCGGAAACCTCAGAGAGCAGGCCGAAAATCTCTGACAGAGGTGTGTACAAATGAGGCGCTATCCCCTCATATATATACTAAATGTGACCTCAAAACCACTAGGCCGACCTGACTTATTTTGACTAGGCCGACTTTACATATAACAATAAAATAACATATATAAAATATAAATATAATGAGCGGACATGACATATAAAGGAGGGCCGATTTTACACATAAAAGGAGGGTCGATTTAACACATAGAGGGTCGTCTTAACACATAAAAGGAGCAAAACAACATTACATCAAGGGTAAGCACCAACGTCCACTTAAGGCATATAGACCACATAAGTCTCGTAAAACATATTAGGAGCTTTTCATCATCACTGCATACATGGAAGGCTTATGATGTGATCATGCCTTTCTTCTTAATTGCTGCTAGGTCACATAGACCATCCTGGGAGAGAAGAAGGTCACACATCATATCAGCTTGGTACTAGACCAAGAATTTGCATGGTCCCAGACTAGGATACCCCAGCACACATCCGGGGGCCCTAGAACACATTTAGGGGCTTATGTCATCAAACTGCTTGGTCCCCGACCAAGAACCCCAGAAATACACTAGGGGCCCAACTAGGGTCTTTTTCCATGGCTCTAACTGCTTGGTCCTAGACCAAGAATTGTAGGAGTGCACTGGGGGCCCTAGATCACAACTAGGGTCTTGGCCATCCTCTAGGAGAATGGCTCTTGTAGCTGCATTAATTTGAACACTGAGGTGTTCTCAACAACACCAAGCTTGTCTCGAAAGTACAAAATCTTTGTCAACGACAGGGGCTTGGTCAATATATCTGCAGTTTGTTTTGCAGTCGGAACATATTGAACACTGAGAATGTTCTTCTGCACCATGTCTCGGACATAGTGATATCTCATCTCAATGTGTTTCGATCTATCATAAAACACATGATTCTCGGAGAGCTCTATACAACTTCGGTTATCACAGTGAATTACCGTGGGTTCCAACTCAGCATTAAACAAATATGAGAGTATCTTTCTGAGCCACATTGCTTCTCTACTAGCAACACTTGCAACAATGTATTCTGCCTCTATAGTGCTTTGGCCTATGGAGCCCTGCTTCCTGCTGGACCAGGAGATCATAGCTGAACCCAAACTGAAACAATATCCGGAAGTGCTCTTCCGGTCCACTATTTTGCCCATCCAATCTGAATGTGAATAGCCATGAAGCATTAAACCTCCATTAGAAGTGTATCTGAGCCCATAGGCTATATTCCCCCAGACATATATGAGAATATGCTTAGTAACAACCATATGAATGTGTTTTGGCTCACACATAAACTGACTGAGGGCATTCACTGCATAACAAATGTCCGGCCTGGTGTGTACTAGATACATCAAGGACCCAATAATCTGACGATATACTGTAGGGACTTTTGTATCTGAACCTGTAGCTTGTTTATGTAACTTCTTCAGGTTAGAAATCATAGGTGTGGTCATGGACTTATAGTCCAACATCACAAATCTGCAAAGCACATCAACTACATACTTACCTTGTGAGAGAAAGATCTCACCAGGTCTCTACCACATCTCTAAACCAAGAAAATAATGCATAAGACCCAAGTCCTTCATTTCAAACTCTGTTGACAACTCCCTCTTAGTCTGAGCTATCAGATGTTCCTCACCAGTAAGGAACAAATCATCCACATATAAAACCAAGATCACTGGAGATTCTTCACAACCTTTATGTAAAGATTGGGATCTGCTATACTCTTGGAGAAACCAAGCTTCTGAAGAAAACTGTCAATTCTTCCGTACCAAGCTCTCAAAGCCTGTTTCAATCCAGACAAGGATTTCTTGAGTTTGCAGACATGGGATTCCTTCCCATGGATCACAAAACCCTATGGCTGCTCTATATAAACCTCTTGCTCGACTTCACCATTAAGAAAAGTAGTCAGTCTTAACATCCATTTGGTGAAGTTTCCAACCAAAAACTGAAGCAAGTGAAATAATAACTCTGATAGAGGTATACTTGGCAATGGAAGCAAAGAGCTCATCGAAATCTATTCCCTCTTTCTGAGAGAAACCACGAGCCACAAATCTAGCCTTGTATTTTTCAACACTACCATCCATTGCATGCTTTATTTTGTAAATCCATTTAGAAGTCACAACTGATTTTCCTTGTGGTCTTGGGACCACTTCCCATACATCATTCTTTAATATTGACTCGTACTCTTCTACCATGGCATCCTTCCACTCTTTGTGTTTGGCAGCCTCATCAAAGGTGGAAGGTTCTGAGTTAATCACATGATTCAACTGAGCAATCAAACCTGAGTATTTATTTGGCTTCTTACTTCCTCCGAAAGTACCCTTTGTTGCTGCATTCTCCCTTTAAAATTTCTTGACACCAAGTTGGCCTCCTTTTGGCAGGAGGTGCCTCTAGGGGTATCTCGTTGGAATCTCTTATGGGATCCATTGAAGGCTCTCTGGCCTTCTCCCTCTACTCATCTGAATGTTCAGAAACTGAGTGTTCTGAAGCTTGAGCTTCTAGCTCCTCTGCATCAATGGGAAACTCTCTAGAGTGTCGAAATGCTGCTTCCTCATGAAAGGTCACATCTCTGCTGACTTCAATATATTTCTAACCTGGAATGTAAATCCAGTATGCTTTTGAGGTTTCACTGTACCCCATAAATATGCCTTTCTTTCTGGAGGTCTCTAACTTAGTCCTCTTTTTTTTTGGTACATGAATGTAGACAGGACTACGAAAAATTCTCAAGTGATCAAATGAAGGCTTCTTACCTGTGAAGACTTCTTCTGGAGTTTTCTCTTCCAAGGCTTTGTGAGGACACCTGTTTTGTAAATAGACTGCAGTACTAGCAACCTCGGCCCAAAGGGACAACAAAAGATCCTGATCATACATCATAGCTCTAACTGCCTCACAAATTGTCCTGTTCTTTCTTTCTGTAGCCCCATTCTGTTGGGGTTGGGGTTTGTAAGGCACTGTTAGCTCCCTCTTAATCCAAGAATCCCAACAAAGATCATCGTACTTATGGGAGTCAAACTCTTTTCCATTATCTGTTCTGAAAACACAAATATGTCTGCCTGTCTGATTCTCAACAAGATTCTTAAATTCCTGAAATTTACTGAAAGACTCATCTTTAGTTTTCAGAAAATAAATCCATGTTTTACGAGAGCAATCATTAATAAAAATGATATAATAAAGACAACCATTCATGGACGGAGCAATCATAGGTCCACAAAGGTCAAAATGAATAAGATCTAAAATACCATTGGTTCTTCTTCTAATGTGAGGATAAGCTTTCTTTGTATTTTTACCAAGAACACAGCCTCTACAAACATTGTCATGCTCAAAATGAAAAACTGGCATATTTGTTACCATCATTTGCAAACCTGGAAGAGCATCATAGTTGAGGTGTCCGAACCTTCTGTGCCATAGTTTGCAGGGGTTGATCATCTCATGAGCCATTGCTTGAATAAGCTGACCCGAGACTTTATAAATTCCACCGTCTTGAACCCCAATCACCATGGCTGAGCTCATACTTTTATTTGAGGGCCACATAAGAGCCTTTCCTTTTGAGAAGGCTACTGTGCACCCTTTACTTTCTAGAACTGCAACTGAAATGAGATTTTTCTTTAAACCAGGAACATAAAGAATTTCTTCAACATGTAAAACATTACCTGATTCAAGCTGAAAAGAAGCTTAGCGAACTCCTTTGATGTCATAGGTACCATCATCACCCAATTCTACTTTTGCATTAAAATTCTTCTCTCTGTAATTTACAAGGGTCTTCTCGTGCCCTGTCATGTGTCTAGAAGCCTTGCTGTCCACTAACCAAGTGTCAACTGAATTGGTGATAGCACCAAAAAGAAAGAAAGAAAGGCTTAAAAGCCTACCTCTTTAGCTCTCTAATGGTGGTTGAATATGACTATGGTAGCCTTCAATCTCCCTTCCAAGCTCTCACAAATGGCAGCCTTCGAAGTTCAATCTCCCTTACAAGYTCTCCAATCTCTCTTCCAAGCTCTCCAATCTCTCTATGGGAGCCTTCAATATTACTTYCGAGCTCTTCAATCCATTTCAAGCTCTTCAATCTCCTTTCAATCTCCTCAAGAAATARCAAGAGCCCTCTCAAAACTCTSTTAGCRAAGATGAGTGAAATGGATGAAATGAGAAATAGAATGAGAGAAAAAGGAGTGAATGAGTGTTTTAACCTCTTAGCTAACCCTAGGCTACCTTTTCCTTGCTTCATAGTCTCTCATAACCCCCCCCAAAAAAAAAACGCTCAAAAACCTSCTCAAGAGCATAGGCCCGCGGGAGCATTTTCGGGGAGAGTTTTTAATGATGGGAGYGCTCAGGGAGCGTCCAGGGAGCGAATGCTCCTTAAAAAACCAGGGAGCACATTTTTTCGTGAGGGAGTGTGCTCCTAAATTTCGCTCCCGAACAGGAGCGTTCAAGGAGYGCACTCCTTGAACGCTCCYGTTCGGAGCACGCTTCATGAGCGGGTTCAAGAGGTGGGGGGGGGGGGGCGCTCCCTCGCAACCTTGGTTGTAAGTACTCCATGATTGCTATATTTGTAGATTACTTTAATGAATATTTTTTATATAAAGTGGGTGTAAGTGTTGAGATTTGGGTACCTTGGAAAGTGGTCCCCATGTGCTTATGAGTCTTTAAGCACAAAGGGGGAGACTTTTACCCTTGTACTATGTACTTTGTGTTTAATTTCACTTTGACTTAGGAGATTTAAGTCAAAAGTGAAATTTGGTCATTTTAGCCTAAAGTGACTGTTATCCCCCACTTTTAGGGATAACGAGGAGATTATGTCTCGAGGCCCACAGGTCCTAGATATGGAGTACCGAGAGCCAGATCGACTTGAGCATGGCCTTGGAGGGCCCATCTTTTCTTCCTTTCAGCACCTCAACTTTGTCAGCAACAACAACATCCATCACCTTCGGCTTGGTCCTGTATCAGAGATGGTTCTTGCTCCATGAGGTAATGAGTCCGGGTATCATGGTATGTGTCACTCTGATCCTCAAAACCTATGAATATGTGCATTTAACTCCTTTTTTTTTCTAACAAATGCTTGGATCTTATACTTTTCCACTTGACCATGTCTGGGTGGAATGATAGGATGCCCCTAGTAAGCCTGTGCCCATAGGTTTTGAGTTGCCACTGGGGGGATTTCTGAAAAGTCATTGTTCTCTCCCGTCATATTACCACTTTTTCATCTTGCTTCCTGCTCATCCACCCCATTTCATTTGTCCGGGCATTGGGTTGACCAATCATTTAAGGGTTGCACCTTGCCTTGTGGGAAGAAGGGGCTAAAGGCCTAGAAGGTAAAAGCAAGCTGGCAAAAGATAAAAGCCTAAAAATAAAACCTCGAGATGCTTCGCCTAGGGATCCCTGAGAAAGCAATAAAGAGCTTCTCAGCAAGAAACAAGAGGGACCCATAAAAATAATAAAACAAGACCTAGTCGGAGGATAGGGGGTCTCATCACGAGCCAGCCTATTAGGTCCATGGGTACCTAGCAGTATGACAATACTAGCAGCTGGTTACCACGCTAGGGTAGTGGCTCTTGGTTGCATGGCCAAGAGAAAGGGGGTCTCACCACGAGCCAACCTTCTCATTTCTGTGAAAGTACTTATGGGTAACACTGCCACCACTGGTTACCACACCAAGGCAGTGTCCCCTGATTAACTTCTTGAAGAAAAAACAATAAAGAATAAATAATAAAAGGCATGAATGGGCTTGGAAACATTTGCATCTAGGACAGGTGCAACTCGCCTTCTACAAAGGCACCCACAGGTAAGCCCTGCATTTCCCTGTTTTCACTGCACCCCTTGTTAGGACATCCCTTATCCACCTCACCCATTTACATGACTTGGATTTAATCTCTTCCGGAAACATCCCTTTTCTAGTGGACACTAGCCCAAAAGGACACCCTGTCACCTCCTCCAAACTTGTATTGCAGATTTGTATATTGTCTTTGAGCACTTGACTGGGGTAAAAGGGGTTTTATGCACATGTTTAATACTTTTGATGATGAGATGTGATTGACATTGCTATGATCCCTTTGACTTATGAGCCCATGGAGGGCGTAGCTATTGATGTGCAGGATCATGCTCAATGGACAGGTACTACATTGGACAGGTACACATGGGGAGATGATTAGTTCGTACCTCCATGGGGCTGAAGAGCCCACCAGATGGATGCTGAGACCCTAGCAGGGGGCATAGAAAGGACAGAGGGGTTTGTACTGGAGAGGAGGAGGACGTTCCATAAAGGCACCCTGGCAGAGCCTTACCTAGGGGGGTTGTGCCCTATTCATTGGAGCGTTGGCCTTGGAAGGCCCAGGACGTCACCCAACAGGATCATGACGTCATCCAGCTTCATGGACATTTTGGGAGACAGTCATGGCAGTTTGGCAGGTTGGAGAAGCCCAAGGAGGGCTAACGTTTTGGTCCAGGAGGCTGCATTTGCCCTAGAAAGGGCTAACGTCACCCGAGAAGGGGCATGATGTCTTGCTTTTGGTTGATTAGGGTTTTAATTTATGACATTTATTGTAAGACAATATTATTGTGTATTTTGGCCTTGTCGACCTTTTGATGACCTCAAATTTAATTGAGGTCATTGGTATGGTATATATTGAGGTTTTTTACTCTAATTTTTTCATCATCTTTCACCCACACATTAGTGAGGTCTGAAATTTGTGCCCTATTCTAGTGTTTTGGCTGAAATTGTGAGGCGCACTTGTTGAAGGAAGACTTTTTTGGACTATTTTGGCATTTCTTCTTGGTGGAAGGTTTACAACTAGGGTTTGGCTACTTGAATGAATGATTTATGTAAGTGAATTTCTGCAACGCTTCTTGATTGAATGGTTATAGTACTATTAACTTGCATTTGTTATTATAATTTGCTGCAATAAAACCCTAGGTGACAGGCACATGCTAAGGTCCTTGTCTCATGTCCCTACCAAGTCAAGAGCTATTTTGATTTGCTGAAGTATAATAGAGCCTTGCCATAGCAACACTCTATCCATACTCTTCTAGCTAGCTGTTTTTCCCTTGTTATTGAGCTAAGAAGGAGGAAGACGCAT
>ML841874.1:12493-24532 GCA_009831015.1 Picea engelmannii
CCAACGGAGGCAACCCTTGGGTCTCTTGCTGGAGGTTTGCTATTGGTTTCCTACTAACATTCGGTGTTGCTGTCGTGATTGTGGTGTTTCACCCCCGTTCCATGGTTCCTATTTTTAAGCTTTGTCTTTCCTTACTGCATTCCATAATAACGGTGGCATGTTCCCATTTCTGTGAATGTCATTCCAATTTAATATTGCCTCTCTTCCTTGTGTGTGCGCATAATAATCCCACATTGATTGCAACGTTGAGAATTGGGTGGTTTGTTAAGCCCTTCATGCACCAAACAATTTTCCAACGGAGGCAGTCCTGCGGACGATTGGTGGAGGTTTTCTCCCTGTCTCCTACTAACATCTGTTGTTGGTTTTATGATTGTGGTGGTTGACACCCATGCCCCAGTTCCCTTTATGAAGCTTTGCCTTTACTTAATGCTTTACTTACTAACAGTGGCATATATCCGTCTGCATGAAATCCATTCCACTTTAATACTTCCGCTCCCCCTTGTGTGTGTGCGTAATAATTCCACATTGGTTGCAGCCTTGAGAATTGCGTGGTTCATTAAGCCCTTAACACACCAAACCATTTGCCAACGAAGGCATCCCTTGGATCGCTTGGTGGAGGTTCTCTCTCGGTCTCCTACTAACATCTGGTGTTGGTGTTGTGATTGTGGTGTTTCACCCTTGTGCTAGGGTTCCCATTTTGAAGCTTTGCCTTTTCTTACTGCATTCCTTAATAACAGTGGCATATTCCCGTTTGTGTGAATGTCGTTCCATTTTAATACTGACTCTCCCCCTTGTGTGTGTGTGTAATAATCCCACACTGGTTGCAACGTTGAGAATTGGGTGGTTCATTTATCCCTTTACCCACGAAACCATTTTCCAATGGAGGAAACCCTTGCGCTGCTTGGTGGATGTTTGCTCTTGGTATCCTTCTAACATTTGGTGTCGGTGTCATGATTTTGGTGTTTGAACCACGTGCCTCTGTTCCCTTTATGAAGCTTTGCCTTTCCTTACTTCATTACCTAATAACAGTGGCATATTCTCATCTTGATGAATTACGTTCCACTTTAATATTGTTTCTCACCATTGTGTGTGTGCGTAATAATCCCATGTTTATTGCAGCCTTAAGAATTGGAAACTTCATTATGCCCTTCACCCACCTAATCATTTGCTAACGGAGGTAGCCATTGGGTCGCTTGGTGGAGGTTTGCTCGCGGTCTCCTACTAACATCTGGTGTTGGTGTCGTGATTGTGGTGTTTCACCCCTGCTCCAAGGTTTCGATTTTGAAGCTTTGTCGTTCCTTATTACATTCGCTAATCACAATGACATATTCCCGTTTGCGTGAATGTCGTTCGACTTTAATACCGCCTCTCCGCCTTATGTTTGTGCATAATAATTTCACATTGGTTCCATCACTGAGAATTGGATGGTCCATTAAGCCCTTCACCCACCAAATCATTTGCCAACGGAGGCAGCCGTGGGGCCGGCTGGTGGGGGTTTGCTCCCGGTCTCCTAGTAACATTTTGTGTCGGTTTCGTGATTGTGGTTTTTGACCCCCATGCCTCCTTTCCCTTTGTGAAGATTTGTCTTTCGTTATTGCATTCCCAAATAAGAGTGGCATATTCTTATCTGCGTGAACTCCATTCGACTCTAATACTACCTCTCCCCCATTTGTGTTTGTGTAATAATCCAACATTGGTTCCAACCTTGAGAATTGAGTGGTTCATTAAGCCCTTCACCCACCAAACCAACTACCAAAGGAGGCAGTTGTGGGGATGGTTTTGTGGAGGTTTTCTCTCGATTTCCTAGTGTCGGTGTCGTGATTTTGGTTTTGGACCCCCATGGTTGACTTCCCTGTGTTGGGATTGTGGTGTTTCACCACTGTGCCAGTGTTCCCATTTTGAACGTTTGCCTTTCCTTACTGCATTCCTTAATAACAGTGGCATATTCTCGTTTGCGTGAATGTCGTTCCACTTTAATACTGCCTCACCCCCTTGTGTGTGTGCGTAATAATCCCATACTGGTTGCAACGTTGAGAATTGGCTGGTTCGGTGTCCTGATTTTGGTGTTTGAGCCACTTTCTTCTGTTCCCTTTGTGAAACTTTGCCTTTCCTTACTTCATTCCCTAATAACAGTGGCATATTCTGGTCTTGATGAATTACGTTCCAATTTAATATTGTTTCTCACCGTTGTGTGTGTGCGTAATAATCCCATGTTGATTGCAGCCTCAAGAATTGGAAGGTTCATTAAGCCCTTAACCCACCTAACTATTTGCTAACCGAGGCAGCCATTGGGTCGCTTGGTGGAGGTTTGCTCCCGGTCTCCTACTAACATCTGGTGTTGGTGTCGTGGTTGTGGTGTTTCACCCCTATGCCAAGGTTTCAATTTTGAAGATTTTCCTTTCCTTATTACATTCCATAATGACAATGGCATATTCTCGTTTGCGTGAATGTCGTTCCACTTTAATACTGCCTCTCCCCCTTGTGTGTGTGCATAATAATTCCATATTGGTTCCATCACCGAGAATTGGATGGTTCATTAAGCCCTTCACCCACCAAATCATTTGCCAACGGAGGCAGCCGTGGGGCCGCCTAGTGGGGGTTTGCTCCCGGTCTCGTACTAACATTTGGTGTCGGTTTCGTGATTGTGGTTTTTGACCCCCATGCCTCCTTTCCCTTTGTGGAGATTTGTCTTTGGTTATTGCATTCCCAAATAAGAGTGGCATATTCTCATCTACGTGAACTCCATTCGACTTTAATACTACCTCTGGCACTTTTGTGTGTGCGTAATAATCCCACATTGGTTCTAGCCTTGAGAATTGAGTGGTTCATTAAGCCCTTCACCCACCAAACGAACTACCGAAGGAGGCAGTCCTGTGGACGGTTTGTGGAGGTTTGCTCTCGATTTCCTAGTGTCGATGTCGTGATTTTGGTTATGAACCCCCATGCTTCTTTTCCCTTTATGAAGCTTTGCCTTTCATTATTGCATTCCCAAATAAGTGTGGCATATTCCTGCCTGCGTGAACTCCGTTCGATTTTAATACTTGTTCTCCACCTTGGGTGTGTGCGTAATAATCCGACATTGGTTGCGGCCTTGAGAATTGGGTGGTTCATTAAGCCCTTCACACACCAAACAATTTTCCAATGGAGGCAACCCTTGGGTCTCTTGCTGGAGGTTTGCTATTGGTTTCCTACTAACATTCGGTGTTTCACCCCCATTCCACGGTTCCTATTTTTAAGCTTTGTCTTTCCTTACTGCATTCCCTAATAACGGTGGCATGTTCTCGTTTGCCTGAATGTCGTTCCAATTTAATACTGCCTCTCCCCCTTGTGTGTGTGCGTAATAATCCCACATTGGTTGCAACATTGAGAATTGGGTGGTTCATTAAGCCCTTCACGCACCAAACAATTTTCCAACGGAGGCAGTCCTGGGGACGATTGGTGGAGGTTTTCTCCTGGTCTCCTACTAGCATCTGTTGTTGGTGTCTTGATTTTGGTGTTTGACGCCCATGCCCCGGTTCCCTTTATGAAGCTTTGCCTTTCATTATTGCATTCCCAAATAAGAGTGGCATATTCCTGCCTGTGTGAACTTCATTCGATTTTAATACTACCTCTCCCCCTTGGGTGTGTGCGTAATAATCCCACATTGGTTTTAGCCTTGAGAATTGGGGGGTTCATTAAGCCCTTCACACACCAAACAATTTTCCAACGGAGGCAACCCTTGGGTCTCTTGCTGGAGGTTTGCTATTGGTTTCCTACTAACATTCGGTGTTGCTGTCGTGATTGTGGTGTTTCACGCCTGTTCCATGGAGCCCGTTCCATCGTTCCTAATTTAAAGCTTTGTCTTTCCTTACTGCATTCCCTAATAATGGTGGCATGTTCCCGTTTCCGTGAATGTCGTTCCAATTTAATTTTTCCTCTCTTCCTTGTGTGTGCGCGTAATAATCCCACATTGGTTGCAACGTTTAGAATTGGGTGGTTTGTTAAGACCTTCACGCACCAAACAATTTTCCAACGGAGGCAGTCCTGCAGACGATTGGTGGAGGTTTTCTCCCTGTCTCCTACTAACATCTGTTGTTGGTGTCTTGATTGTGGTGTTTGACGCCCATGCCCCAGTTCCCTTTATGAAGCTTTGCTTTTACTTACTGCGTTACTTACTAACAATGGCATATTTCCGTCTGCATGAAACCCATTCCACTTTAATACTTCCGCTCCCCCTTGTGTGTGTGCATAATAATTCCACATTGGTTGCAGCCTTGAGAATTGCGTGGTTCATTAAGCCCTTAACACACCAAACCATTTTCCAACGGAGGTATCCCTTGGATCGCTTGGTGGAGGTTTTGTCCCGGTCTCCTACTAACATCTGGTGTTGGTGTTGTGATAGTGGTGTTTCACCCTTGTGCCAGGGTTCCCATTTTGAAGCTTTGCCTTTCCTTACTGCATTCCTTAATAACAGTGGCATATTCCCGTTTGCGTGAATGTCATTCCACTTTAATACCGACTCTCCCCCTTGTGAGTGTGGATAATAATCCCACACTGGTTGCAACGCTGAGAATTTGGTGGTTCATTAAGCCCTTTACCCACAAAACCATTTTCCAATGGAGAAAACCCTTGGGCTGCTTGGTGGATGTTTGCTCTTGGTATCCTTCTAACATTTGGTGTCGGTGTCGTGATTTTGGTATTTGAACCGCGTGCCTATATTCCCTTTGTGAAGCTTTTCCTTTCGTTACTTCATTCCCTAATAACAGTGGCATACTCTCGTCTTGATGAATTACGTTCCACTTTAATATTGTTTCTCACTGTTGTGTGTGTGCGTAATAATCCCATGTTGATTGCAGCCTTAAGAATTGGAAGCTTCATTAGGCCCTTCACCCACCTAATCATTTGCTAATGGAGGCAACCATTGGGTCGCCTTGTGGAGGTTTTCTCGCGGTGTCCTACTCACATCTGGTGTTGGTGTCGTGATTGTGGTGTTTCACCCCTGTGCCAAGGTTTCGATTCTGAAGCTTTGCCTTTCCTTATTGCATTCGCTAATGACAATGACATATTCCCGTTTGCGTGAATGTCGTTCGACTTTACTACCGCCTCTTCGCCTTATGTTTGTTCATAATAATTCCACATTGGTTCCATCACTGAGAATTGGATGGTTCATTAAGCCCTTCACCCACCAAATCATTTGCCAACGGAGGCAGCCGTGGGGCCGACTGGTGGGGGTTTGCTCCCGGTCTAGTAGTAACATTTGGTGTCGGTTTCGTGATTGTGGTTTTTGACCCCCATGCCTCCTTTCCCTTTGTGAATATTTGTCTTTGGTTATTGCATTCGCAAATAAGAGTGGCATATTCTTATCTGCGTGAACTCCATTCGACTTTAATACTACCTCTCCCCCTTTTGTGTGTGCATAATAATCCCACATTGGTTCCAGCCTTGAGAATTGAGTGGTTCATTAAGCCCTTCACTCACCAAACCAACTACCAAAGGAGGCAGTTGTGGGGACGGTTTGTAGAATTTTGCTCTCGATTTCCTAGTGTCGGTGTCGTGATTTTGGTTTTGGATCCCCATGCTTGATTTCCCTTTATGAAGCTTTGCCTTTCATTATTGCATTCCCAAATAAGAGTGGCATATTCCCGCCTGCGTGAACTCCGTTCGATTTTAATACTACCTGTCCCCCTTGGGTGTGTGCGTAATATTCCAACATTGGTTGTAGCCTTGAGAATTGGGTGGTTCATTAAGCCCTTCACACACCAAACAATTTTCCAACGGAGGCAACCCTTGGGTCTTTTGCTGGAGGTTTGCTCTTGGTTTCCTACTAACATTCAGTGTTGCTGTCGTGATTGTAGTGTTTCACCCCGGTTCCACGGTTCCTATTTTTAAGCTCTGTCTTTCCTTACTGCGTTCCCTAATAACGGTGGCATGTTCTCGTTTGCGTGAATGTCGTTTCAATTTAATACTGCCTCTCTCCCTTGTGTGTGTGCGTAATAATCCCACATTGGTTGCAACGTTGAGAATTGGTTCGTTCATTAAGCCCTTCACGCACCAAATTTTTTTCCAACGAAGGCAGTCCTGGGAACAATTGGTGGAGGTTTTCTCCCTGTCTCCTACTAACATCTGTCATTGGTGTCTTGATTGTGGTGTTTGACGCTCATGCCCTAGTTCCCTTTATGAAGGTTTGCCTTTACCTACTGCGTTACTTACTAACAATGGCATATTTTTGTCTACATGAAATCCATTCCACTTTAATAATTACGCTCCCCTTTGTGTGTGTGCGTAATAATTCCACATTGGTTGCAACCTTGTGAATTATGTGGTTCATTAAGCCCTTAACACACCAAACAATTTGCCAAGGGAGGCATCCCTTGGATTGCTTGGTGGAGGTTCTCTCCCGGTCTCCTACTAACATCTGGTGTTGGTGTTGGGATTGTGGTGTCTCACCCCTGTGCCAGTGTTCCCATTTCGAAGCTTTTCCTTTCCTTACTTCATTCGTTAATAACACTAGCATATTCCCGTTTGCATGAATGTCGTTCCACTTTAATACTGCCTCACCCCCTTGTGTGTGTGCGTAATAATCCCACACTGGTTGCAACGTTGAGAATTGGGTGTTTCATTAAGCCCTTTACCCACCAAACCATTTTGCAATGGAGGAAACCCTTGGGCTGGTTGGTGGATGTTTGCTCTTGGTATCCTTCTAACATTTGGTGTC
Organism: Picea engelmannii; assembly: GCA_009831015.1. Lineage (NCBI taxonomy): Eukaryota > Viridiplantae > Streptophyta > Pinopsida > Pinales > Pinaceae > Picea > Picea engelmannii. The sequence continues at coordinate 19,188 of ML841874.1, forward strand.
GGTGTCGTGATTTTGGTGTTTTTGCCCCGTGCCTCTATTCCCTTTGTGAAACTTTGCCTTTCCTTACTTCATTCCCTAATAACAGTGGCATATTCTCGTCTTGATAAATTACGTTACAATTTAATATTGTTTCTCACAGTTGTGTGTGTGCGTAATAATCCCATGTTGATTGCAGCCTCAGGGATTCGAAGGTTCATTAAGCCCTTAACCCACCTAACCATTTGCTAACGGAGGCATCCATTGGGTCGCTTGGTTGAGGTTTTCTCCCGGTCTCCTACTAACTTCTGTTGTCGGTTTCGTGATTGTGGTTTTTGATCCCCATGCCTCCTTTCCCTTTGGGAAGATTTGTCTTTGGTTATTGCTTTCCCAATTAAGAGTAGCATATTCTCATTTGCGTGAACTACATTCGACTTTAATACTACCTCTCCCCCTTTTGTGTGTGGATAATGATCCCACATTGCTTCTGGCCTTGAGAATTGAGTGGTTCATTAAGCCCTTCACCCACCAAACCAACTACCAGAGGAGGCAGTCCTGGGGACGGTTTGTGGAGGTTTGCTCTCGATATCCTAGTGTCGGTGTCGTGATTTTGGTTTTGGACCCCCATGCTGTATTTCCCTTTATGAAGCTTTGCGTTTCATTATTGCATTCCCAAATAAGAGTGGCATATTCCCGCCTGCGTGAACTCCGTTCGATTTTAATACTACCTCTCCCCCTTGGGTGTGTTCGTAATAATCCCAGATTGGTTGCAGCCTTGAGAATTGGGTGGTTCATTAAGCCCTTCACACACCTAACAATTTGTCAACGGAGGAAACCCTTGGGTCTCTTGCTGGATATTTGCTATTTGTTTCCTACTAACATTCGGTGTTGTTGTCGTGATTGTGGTGTTTCACCCCCGTTCCACGGTTCCTATTTTTAAGCTCTGTCTTTCCTTACTGCATTCCCTAATAACGCTGGCATGTTCCCGTTTGCCCGAATGTCGTTCCACTTTAATACTGCCTCTCGCCCTTGTATGCGTGCATAATAATCCCACATTGGTTGCAACGTTGAGAATTGGGTGGTTAATTAAGCCCTTCACACACCAAACAATTTTCCAACGGAGGCAGTCTTGGGGACGATTGGTGGAGGTTTGCTCCCAATCTCCTAGTAACATCTGTTGTTGGTGTCTTGATTGTGGTGTTTGACGCCCATGCCCCATTTCCCTTTATGAAGCTTTTCCTTTACTTACTGCGTTACTTACTAAGAGTGGCATATTTCCGTCTACATGAAATCCATTCCACTTTAATACTTCCGCTCCCGCTTGTGTGTGTGTGTAATAATTCCACATTGGTTGCAGCCTTGACATTTGCGTGGTTCATTAAGCCCTTAACACACCAAACCATTTGCCAACGGAGGCATCCCTTGGATCGCTTGGTGGAGGTTCTCTCCCGGTCTCCTAATAACATCTGGTGTTGGTGTTGTGATAGTGGTGTTTCACCCTTGTGCCAGGGTTCCCATTTTGAAGCTTTGTCGTTCCTTACTGCATTCCTTAATAACAGTGGCATATTCCCGTTTGCGTGAATGTCATTCTAGTTTAATACCGCCTCTCCCCCTTGTGTGTGTGCGTAATAATCCCACACTAGTTGCAACGTTGAGAATTGGGTGGTTCATTAAGCCCTTTACCCACCAAACCATTTTCCAATGGAGGAAACCCTTGGGATGCTTGGTGGATGTTTGCTCTTGGTCTCCTTCTAACATTTGGTGTCGGTGTCATGATTTTGGTGTTTGAGCCGTGTGACACGATTCCCTTTGTGAAGCTTTGCCTTTCCTTACTTCATTCCCTAATAACAGTGGCATATTCTCGTCTTGATAAATTACGTTCGACTTTAATATTGTTTCTCACCATTGTGTGTGTGCGTAATAATCCCATGTTGATTGCAGCCTTAAGAATTGCAAGCTTCGTTAGGCCCTTCACCCACCTAACCATTTGCTAACGGAGGCACGATTGGGTTACTTGGTGAAGGTTTGCTCCCGGTCTCCTACTAACATCTGGTGTTGGTGTCGTGATTGTGGTGTTTGACCGATGTGCCAAGGTTTCGATTCTGAAGCTTTGCCTTTCCTTATTGCATTCGCTAATGACAATGGAATATTCCCGTTTGCATGAATGTCGTTCGACTTTAATACCGCCTCTCCGCCTTATGTGTGTGCATAATAATTCCACATTGGTTCCATCACTGAGAATTGGATGGTTCATTAAGGCCTTCACCCACCAAATCATTTGCCAATAGAGGCAGCCGTGGGGCTGCCTGGTGGGGGTTTGCTCCCGGTCTCCTACTAACATTTGGTGTCAGTTTCGTCATTATGGTTTTTGACCCCCATGCCTCCTTTCCCTTTGTGAAGATTTGTCTTTGGTTATTGGATTCCCAACTAAGAGTGGCATATTCTCATTTGCGTGAACTCCATTCGAATTTAATACTACCTCTCCCCCTTTTGTGTGTGCGTAATAATCCCACATTGGTTCCAGCCTTGAGAATTGAGTGGGTCATTAAGCCCTTCACCCACCAAACCAACTACCAAAGGAGGCAGTCGTGGGGTCAATTTGTGGAGGTTTGCTCTTGATTTCCTAGTGTCGCTGTCGTGATTTTGGTTTTTGACCCCCATGCTTCATTTCTTTTTATGAATTTTTGCCTTTCATTATTGCATTCCCAAATAAGAGTGGCATATTCGCGCCTGCGTGACCTCCGTTCGATTCTAATACTATCTCTCCTCCTTCGGTGTGTGCGTAATAATCTCACATTGGTTGCAGCCTTTAGAATTGGGTGGTTCATTAAGCCCTTCACACAACAAACAATTTACCAATGGAGGCAACCCTTGGGTCTCTTGCTGGAGGTTTGCTATTGGTTTCCTACTAACATTCGGTGTTGGTGTCATGATTGTGGTGTTTCACCCCCGTTCCACCGAACCCGTTCCATGGTTCCTATTTTTAAGCTTTGTCTTTCCGTATTGCATTCCCTAATAACGGTGGCATGTTCCCGTTTGCGTGAATGTCATTCCGATTTAATACTGCCTCTCTCGCTTGTGTGTGCACGTAATAATCCCACATTGGTTGCAACATTGAGAATTGGGTGGTTCATTAAGCCCTTCACGCACCAAGCAATTTTCCAAGGGAGGCATTCCCGGGGACGATTGGTGGAGGTTTTCTCCTTGTCTCCTACTAAGATCTGTTGTTGGTGTCTTGATTGTGGTGTTTGACGCCCATGCCCCAGTTCCCTTTATGAAGCTTTTCCTTTAATTACTGCGTTACTTACTAACAGTGGCATATTTCCGTCTGCATGAAATCCTTTCCACTTTAAAAATTATGCTCCCCCTTTTGTGTGTGCGTAATAATTCCACATTGGTTGCAATCTTGTGAATTGTGTGGTTCATTAAGCCCTTAACACACCAAACAATTTTCCAACGGAGGCATCACTTGGATCGCTTGGTGGAGGTTCTCTCCCGGTCTCTCACTGTTGTGTGTGTGCGTAATAATCCCATGTTGATTGCATCCTCAAGAATTGGAAGGTTCATTAAGCCCTTAACCCACCTAACCATTTGCTAACGGAGGCAGCCATTGGGTCGCTTGGTGGAGGTTTTCTCCCGGTCTCCTACTAACATCTGGTGTTGGTGTTGTGTTTGTGGTGTTTCACCCTTGAGCCAAGGTTTCAATTCTGAAGCTTTTCCTTTCCTTATTGCATTCCCTAATGACAATGGCATATTCCCGTTTGTGTGAATGTCGTTCCACTTTAATACTGCCTCTCCACATTGTGTGTGTGCATAATAATTCCACTTTTGTTCCATCACCGAGAATTGGATGGTTCATTAAGCCCTTCACCCACCAATTCATTTGCCAACGGAGGCAGCCGTGGGGCCGCCTGGAGCGGGTTTTCTCCCGGTCTCCTACTAACATTTGGTGTCGGTTTTGTGATTGTGGTTTTTGACCCCCATGCCTCCTTTCGCTTTGTGAAGATTTTTCTTTGGTTATTGCATTCCCAAATAAGAGTGGCATATTCTCATCTGCGTGAACTCCATTCGATGTCGTGATTTTTGTTTTGAACCCCCATGCTTCATTTCCCTTTATGAAGCTTTGCCTTTCATTATTGTATTTCCAAATAAGAGTGGCATATTCCCGTCTGCGTGAACTCCGTTCGATTTTAATACTACCTCTCCCCCTTGGGTGTGTGCGTAATAATCCCACATTGGTTGTGTTATCGCTCAGTTTGTGGGATAGGCTTAGTAGCTTGAAGGCAAGGTTCAAACTGGCGTAACAGGAGCTTCCCCACCCACTATCACCTCGATGGGGAGCTCTTTCTATTCTGGGTGGCTAATCCCAAGGGAGACGTCCCTAAGTAATCTAGGGTTTGAAGGAAAATGATCAAGGGTTTAAGACTCAAAGGTTAAGGTAATCTTTCCCTTCACAGATTACTGCCAAATAGATAGTCAAGGATGAAGGTATTTCCACTGAGAAAGGCACCTTTTTGTGAGACAAGGCAAATGAAACTAAAATGTGCATACAGTGGTTAGTGCTTCAAAATATTAATGACTATCCTTAATACATATGAGCAAATAATAAATGTAATTATTGACGAAGTCGATGATTGCAATTGAAGCTTATGTTTTATCTCACTTCTTCAATAAATACAAAAAGATAGTAGCATTCAATGTATAAAATCAATCCTTATTAAATCGTAATGCAATAAATGTGCTCATACACCAATATTGTTGTTGCGTCACTATGCAAATTAAGGGTGACGTCAGCCTTAGTTCTAGGTTAGTTTTAAGAGGCAAAGATGTGGACGTTTTTGCAAATCAAGTCAATGAAAGCAATCTATACATCAATGCCAAATGCTATATGACAAAATCACAACGTCTTATACCAAACAAGAGATCAAAATGAGTGTGACGTCACTAGCTAGTTAGGGTTAGGTTAGCTAGACAAAGAGGTGAACGTTTTGCTAATTGGGCCAATGAAATTGCTCAACACCTCTATGGCTATCAATGGATGACCTAGCCGCAAGTTTTAAACCAAACAAAAGTTCAAATAAGGCAAGACGTCATCAGCAATTAGGGTTAGTCAAGTCGCTAGGGTTAGTTAGGGTTTCAATTCAAGAGAGTTTTGAAATATTTGTTTTGATAACCAAAGGTCCAACGTTGTAACTTAGACTAGTGCCTTGGGTTAATGGAGTCAATTGGAGAGAGACTAAAGGCTTGGAAAGACTTAAACTTAAGGACGAGAGAGTTAGGTTTGATGGTGCTGCAATGGTAGGGCCACCAAATCAAAACCCTAAGGGGAGGAGGCTCATTCCGGTGTAGCTAAAGCTAGGCCTCATGCT
>ML841874.1:29275-40245 GCA_009831015.1 Picea engelmannii
GCCTTCCTTTCTTTCTCGGTAGTTCCTTTCCCTATCTTGACAACTCTTGGATCCATTTCAGTACCAATGTTGAATTCCAGGGCTTCCTCAGCCTGTTTGTTGGTTCTTCTCCCTTTGAAAACATCATGTCTGTCAAAAAGATTCTCTAGAGGAATGAAACCTTTTGGCAAGGTGTTGTTTTGCAGGTTGATGACCTCCAAGTCCATGGAATCAGCCAGAAAATTTATTTGTGTATCTGTGAATTCTTTGCTATTCTCCATGAATCTGATAATTTGATCAACATCTTCAAAAACTTGCCAGTGCTCTATATTGTCGGGAATAGAAGGTCTAAAGAGGACCTCCATCTTGCACTTATCATGAAGAGGTCCTTCAGATGGCTGCAAATTTGATGCTGAGACGGCCAGAGCATCTGCCACGTGATTTTCTTCTCGAGGAACGGCTTCAAGTGATATCCTTTTGAAAGTCTTTGAAATATTTTGGGCCACATCTCGATACTTCTTCAATTTTTCATTTTTAGTTGCAAACCTCATTAGGACTTGTGAGACGATGAGGTCTGAATCACCTTTTACCTCCAGGATTGTGGCCCCTTTGTCAATGGCCAGGTTGAGTCCCAAAATCAAAGCTTCATATTCAGCCACATTATTGGTGCAACTAAACTCCAATCTATAAGAATGATAGAAAAATTCACTTGAAGGAGCTGTCAAGACTACTTCACTAAGCCCTTCACTCACCAAACCAACTTCCAAAGGAGGCAGTCGTGGGGACGGTTTGTGGAGGTTTGCTCTCGATTTCCTAGTGTCGATGTCGTGATTTTTGTTTTGAAACCCCATGCTTCATTTCCCTTTATGAAGCTTTGCCTTTCATTGTTGCATTCCCAAATAAGAGTGCCATATTCCCACCTGCGTGAACTATGTTCGATTTTAATACTACCTCTCCCCCTTGGGTGCGTGCGTAATAATCCCACATTGGTTGCAGCCTCGAGAATTGGGTGGTTCATTAAGCCCTTCACACACCAAACAATTTGGCAACGGAGGCAACCCTTGGGTCGCTTATTGGAGGTTTGCTATTGGTTTCCTACTAACATTCGGTGTTGGTGTCGTGATTGTGGTGTTTCCGCCCGTTCCACGGTTCCTTTTTTTAAGCTTTGTCTTTCCTTACTGCATTCCCTAATAACGGTGGCATGTGCCCGTTTGCCTGAATGTCTTTCCAATTTGATACTGCCTCTCCCCCTTGTGTGTGTGCGTAATAATCCCACATTGCTTGCAACGTTGAGAATTGGGTGGTTCATTAAGCCCTTCACGCACCAAACAATTTTCCAACGGAGGCAGTCCTGGGGACGACTGGTGGAGGTTATCTCTCGGTCTCCTACTAACATCTGTTGTTGGTGTCTTGATTGTGGTGTTTGACGCCCATACCCCGATTCTCTTTATGAAGCTTTGCCTTTACTTACTGCGTTACTTACTAACAATGGCATATTTATGTCTGCATGAAATACATTTCACTTTAATACTTCCGCTCCCCCTTTTTCGTGTGCGTAATAATTCCACATTGGTTGCAACCTTGAGAATTGTGTGGTTCTTTAAGCCCTCAACACACCAAACCATTTGCCAACAGAGGCATCCCTTGGATCGCTTGGTGGAGGTTCTCTCCCGGGCTCCTACAAACATCTGGTGTTGGTGTTTTGATTGTGGTTTTTCACCCTTGTGCCAGGGTTCCCATTTTGAAGCTTTGCCTTTCCTTACTGCATTCCTTAATAACAGTGGCATATTCCCGTTTGCGTGAATGTCGTTCCACTTTAATACTGCCTCTCCCCCTTGTGTGTGTGCGTAATAATCCCACACTGGTTGCAACGTTGAGAATTGGGTGGTTCATTAAGCCCTTTACCCACCAAACCATTTTCCAATGGAGGAAACCCTTGGGCTGCTTGGTGGATGTTTTCTCTTGGTCTCCTTCTAACATTTGGTGTCAGTGTTGCGATTTTGGTGTTTAAGTCGCGTGCCTTTGTTCCCTTTGTGAAGCTTTCCCTTTCCTTACTTCATTCCCTAATAACAATGGCATATTCTCGTCTTGATGAATTACGTTCCACTTTAATATTGTTTCTCACCGTTGTGTGTGTGCGTAATAATTCCATGTTGATTGCAGCCTTAAGAATTGGAAGTTTCATTAGGCCCTTCACGCACCTAACCATTTGCTAATGGAGGTAGCCATTGGGTCATTTGGTGGAGGTTTGCTCCCGGTCTCCTACTAACATCTGGTGTTGGTGTCGTGATTGTGGTGTTTCACCCTTGTGCCAAGGTTTCGATTCTGAAGCTTTGCCTTTCCTTATTGCATTCGCTAATGAAAATGGCATATTCCCGTTTGCGTGAATGTCGTTCGACTTTAAAACCGCCTCTCCGCCTTATGTGTGTGCATAATAATTCCACATTGTTTACATCACTGAGAAAACGATGGTTCATTAAGCCCTTCACGCACCAAATCATTTGCCAACAGAGGCAGTCGTGGGGCCGCTTGGTGGAGGTTTGCTCCCGGTCTCCTACTAACATTTCGTGTCGGTTTCGTGATTGTGGTTTTTGACCCCCATCCCTCCTTTCCCTTTGTGAGGATTTGTCTTTGGTTATTGCATTCCCAAATAAGAGTGGCATATTCTCATCTGCGTGAACTCCATTCGACTTTAATACTAGCTCTCCCCCTTTTGTGTGTGCGTAATAATCCCACATTGGTTCCAGCCTTGAGAATTGAGTGGTTCATTAAGCCCTTCACCCACCAAACCAACTACCAAAGGAGGCAGTCGTGGGGTCGGTTTGTGGAGGTTTGCTCTCGATTTCCTAGTGTCGGTGTCGTGATTTTGGTTTTGGACCCCCATCCTTCATTTCCCTTTATGAAGCTTTGCCTTTCATTATTTCATTCCCATAGAATAGTGGCATATTCCCGCATGCGTAAACTTCGTTCGATTTTAATACTACCTCTCCCCCTTTGGTGTGTGCGTAATAATCCCACATTGGTTGCAACCATGAGAATTGGGTGGTTCATTAAGCCCTTCACACACCAAACAATTTGCCAACGGAGGCAACCCTTGGGTCTCTTGTTGGAGGTTTGCTATTGGTTTCCTACTAACATTCAGTGTTGGTGTCGTGATTGTGGTGTTTCACCCCCATTCCACGGAACCCGTTCCATGGTTCCTATTTTTAAGCTTTGTCTTTCCTTACTGCATTCCCTAATAAAGGTGGCATGATCCCGTTTGCGTGAATGTCGTTCCAATTTAATATTGCCCCACTCCCTTGTGTGTGTGCCTAATAATCCCACATTGGTTGCAACGGTTAGAATTGGGTGGTTCGTTAAGCCCTTCATGGACCAAACAATTTTCCAAAAGAGGCAGTCCTAGGGAGGATTGGTGGAGGTTTTCTCCCCGTTTCCTACTAACATTTGTTGTTGGTTTCTTGATTGTGGTGTTTGACGCCCATGCCCCAGTTCCCTCTATGAACCTTTGCCTTTACTTACTGCGTTAGTTACTAACAGTGGCATATTTCCGTGCGTGTGTGTAATAATTCCACATTTGTTGCAGGCTTGTGAATTGCGTGGTTCATTAAGCCCTGAACACACCAAAGAATTTTCCAACGGAGGCATCCCTTGGATAGCTTGGTGGAGGTTCTCTCCCGGTCTCCTACTAACATTTGGTGTTGGTGTTGGGATTGTGGTGTTTCATCCCTGTGCCAGTGTTCCAATTTTGAAGCTTTGCCTTTCCTTACTGCATTCCTTAATAACAGTGGCATATTCCCGTTTGCATGAATGTTGTTCCACTTTAATACTGCCTCACCCCCTTGTGTGTGTGCGTAATAATCCCACACTGGTTCTAATGTTTAGAATTGGGTGGTTCATTAAGCCCTTTACGCACCAAACTATTTTCCAATGGAGGAAACCCTTGGGCAGCTTGCTGGATGTTTGCTCTTGGTCTCCTTCTAACATTTGGTGTCGGTGTTGTGATTTTGGTGTTTGAGCCGCGTGCCACTGTTCCCTTTGTGAAACTTTGCCTTTCCATACTTCATTCCCTAATAACGGTGGCATATTCTCATCTTGATGAATTACGTTTGAATTTAATATTGTTTCTCACAATTTTGTGTGTGCGTAACAATCCCATGTTGATTGCGTCCTCAAGAATTGGAAGGTTCATTAAGCCCTTAACCCACCTAACCATTTGCTAATGGAGGCAGCCATTGGGTCGCTTGGTGGAGGTTTTCTCCCGGTCTCCTACTAATATCTGGTGTTGGTGTCGTGTTTTTGGTGTTTCACCCTTGTGCCAACGTTTCAAATCCTGAAGCTTTGCCTTTCCTTATTGCATTCCCTAATGACAATGGCATATTCCCGTTTGCGTCAATGTTGTTCCACTTTAATACTGCCTCTCCGCCTTGTGTGTGTGCATAATAATTCGACATTGGTTCCATCGTTGAGAACTGTATGTTTCATTAATCCCTTCACCCACCAAATCATTTGCCAACGGAGGCAGTCGTGGGGCTATCTGGTGGGGGTTTGCTCCCTGTCTCCTACTAACATTTGGTGTCAGTTTCATGATTATGGTTTTTGACCCCCAATCCTCCTTTCCCTTTGTGAATATTTGTCTTTGATTATTGCATTCCGAAATAAGAGTGGCATATTCTCATCTGCGTGAACTCCATTCGACTTTAATACTACCTCTCCCCCTTTTGTGTGTGCGTAATAATCCCACATTGGTTCCAGCCTTGAGAATTGAGTGGTTCATTAAGCCCTTCACCCACCAAACCAACTACCAAAGGAGGCAGTCGTGGGGACGGTATGTGGAGATTTGCTCTGGATTTCCTAGTGTCGATGTCGTGATTTTGGTGTTGGACCCCCATGCTTCAATTCCCTTTATGAAGCTTTGCCTTTCATTATTGCATTCCCAAATAAGAGTGGCATGTGCCCGCCAGCGTGAACTCCGTTTGATTTTAATACTACCTATCCCCCTTGGGTGTGTGCGTAATAATCCCACATTGGTTACAGCCTTGAGAATTGGGTGGTTCATTAAGCCCTTCACACACCAAACAATTTTCCAACGGAGGCAACCCTGTGGTCTGTTACAGGAGGTTTGCTATTGGTTTCCTACTAACATTCGGTGTTGCTGTCGTGATTGTGGTGTTTCACCCACGTTCCATGTTTCCTAGTTTTAATCTTTGTCTTTCCTTACTGCATTCCCTAATAACGGTGGCATGTTCCTGTTTGCCTGAATGTCATCCCAATTTAATACTGCCTCTCCCCCTTGTGTGTGTGTGTAATAATCCCACATTGGTTGCAACGTTGAGAATTGCGTGGTTCATTAATCCCTTCACACACCAAACAATTTTCCAACGGAGGCAGTCCTGGGGACGATTGGTGTACGTTTGCTCCCTGTCTCCTACTAACATCTGTTGTTGGTGTCTTGATTTTGGTGGTTGACGCCCATGCCCCGTTTCCCTTTATGAAGCTTTGCCTTTACTTACTACGTTACTTACTAACAATGGCATATTTTAGTCTGCTTGAAATCCATTCCACTTTAATACTTCCACTCCCCCTTGTGTTTGTGCGTAATAATTCTACCCTGGTTGCAGCCTTGAGATTTGTGTGGTTCATTAAACCCTTAATACACCAAACCATTTTCCAATGGAGGCATCTCTTTGATCGCTTGTTGGAGGTTCTCTCCCGGTCTCCTACTAACATCTGGTGTTGGTGTTGTGATTGTGGTGTTTCACCCTTGTGCCAGGGTTCCCATTTTGAAGCTTTGCCTTTCCTTTCTGCATTCCTTAATAACAGTGGCATATTCCCGTTTGCGTGAATTTTGTTCCACTTTAATACTGCCTCTCCCCCTTGTGTGTGTGCGTAATAATCCCACACTGGTTGCAACGTTTAGAATTGGGTGGTTCATTAAGCCCTTTACCCACCAAACCATTTTCCTATGGTGGAAACCCTTGGGCTGCTTGGTGGTTGTTTGCTCTGGGTCTCCTTCTAACATTTGGTGTCGGTGTCGTGATTTTGGTGTTTGAGCCGCGTGCCTCTATTTCCTTTGTGAAGCTTTTCCTTTCCTTACTTGATTCCCTAATAACAATGGCATATTGTCGAATTGATGAATTACGTTCCACTTTAATATTGTTTCTCACCGTTGTGTGTGTGCATAATAATCGCATATTGATTGCAGCCTTAAGAATTGGAAGCTTCATTAGGCCCTTCACCCACCTATCCCTTTGCTAACAGAGGCAGCCATTGGGTCGCTTGGTGGAGGTTTGCTCCCAGTCTCCTACTAACATCTGGTGTTGGTGTTGTGATTGTGGTGTTTCACCCCTGTGCCAAGGTTTCGTTTCTGAAGCTTTGCCTTTCCTTATTGCATTCGCTAATGACAATGGCATATTCCCGTTTGCGTGAATGTCGTTCGACTTTAATACCGCCTCTCCACCTTATGTGTGTTTATAATAATTCCGCACTAGTTCCATCTCTGAGAATTTGATGGTTCATTAAGCCCTTCACCCACCAAATCATTTGCCAACGGAGGCAGCCGTGGGGCCGCCTGGTGCGGGTTTTCTCCCGGTATCCTACTAACATTTGGTCTCAGTTTCGTGATTGGGTTTGCTCCTGGTCTCCTACCCCCATGCCTCCTTTCCCTTTGTGAAGATTTGTCTTTGGTTATTGCATTCCCAAATAAGAGTGGCATATTCTCATCTGCATGAACTCCATTCGAATTTAATACTACCTCTCCCCCTTTTTTGTGTGCGTAATAATCCCACATTGGTTCCAGCCTTGAGAATTGAGTGGTTCATTAAGCCCTTCACCCACCAAACCAACTACCAAAGGAGGCAGTCGTGGGGTCGGTTTGTGGAGGTTTTCTCTCCATTTCCTAGTGTCGGTGTCGTGATTTTGGTTTTGGACCCCCATGCTTCATTTCCCTTTATGAAGCTTTGCCTTTCATTATTGCATTCTCAAATAATAGTGGCATATTCCCACCTGCGTGAACTCCATTCGATTTTAATACTATCTCTCCCCCTTGGGTGTGTGCGTAATAATCCCACATTGGTTGCAGCCTTGAGAATTGGGTGGTTCATTAAGCCCTTCACACACCAAACAATTTGCCAACAGAGGAAACCCTTAGGTCTTTTGCTGGAGGTTTGCTATTGGTTTTCTACTAACATTCGGTGTTGGTGTCGTGATTGTGGTGTTTCACCTCCGTTCCATGGTTCGTATTTTTAATCTTTGTATTTCCTTACTGCATTCCCTAATAACGGTGGCATGTTCCCGTTTGCGTGAATGACGTTCCAATTTAATACTGCCTCTCTCACTTGTGTGTGTGCGTAATAATCCCACATTGGTTGCAACGTTGAGAATTGGGTGGTTCATTCAGCCCTTCACGCACCAAACAATTTTCCAACGGAGGTAGTCCTGGGGACGATTGGTCGAGGTTTGCTCCCTGTCTCCTACTAACATCTGTTGTTGGTGTCTTGATTGTGGTGTTTGATGCCCATGCCCCAGTTCCCTTTATGAAGCTTTGCCTATACTTACTGCCTTACTTACTAACAGTGGCATATTTCCGTCTACATGAAATCCATTCCACTTTAATAATTACGCTCCCCTTTGTGTGTGTGCATAATAATTCCACTCGGGGACATGTGCTCACCGTAGAGCGCATGAGAACCTCAACATCTCTGGCATAAACCTGCAGACCTGCTCACACTTGAAAAGAGACATCAACAACAAAAGGTGGGGTGGTATTGCCACCCCGCAAAATATAACATGTATATAAAGTAATTATAAATGAAAATAGAAAGTGAAACACTTACCTGTACTTACCTGTTGGCTGGATGTTGGTGTAGTCAAACAAACAGTGAAGCCAACCCAACATCGTTCCTCGATACCTGCCTTTGTGCTTCATCATAAACCAAAACAGTGATAAATTAAGCACAAAAAATTCATTAGTTAGAATATATATCACATCATCGGGAATCTCAAAGTCTAACTCATTGAGGCGGGTGGGAGGGGTAAAATCTTGCCAAGTCCATCTCTGAGGAAAGTATTCAATCTGCTTCAAGAAAGGGTCATGAAAAATGCAAGGTTCAGACAACTGACCAAAAGGGCCTGTAAACTGGCTACCTAAGACATCCTCACGCTCTGAAGTCAAGGAAGGGGTCGACAATGATCTAGTAGATGATTGGCAAACTATCAAGGGAAAGTTGAAAAACTGGGATAACTGACTCAAACTTGCAATACCCAACCAACCCTTGGAGTTTAGGGTTTGTCTAGGAGGAAACTCAACATAAAAAAGGTACTTCCCAACTAGACCTTTAATAGAAAAGAACGGTAAAGTAATAAGAGGTGGCTGGGGTGAAGAGTCATGAGAATCCTTCTTTAGGCAAACAATGTCCTTGTATCAAAACTTGAGCACAATGGTGGTTGACAATTATCTTCATGAAATGAATCCAAGTGCTCAGAAGGGTACTCATAAAAAATCTCAAGGTAAGACTGAAAATTATCAGGAGAATAAGGTACTAGGTCATCCTTGGTTTTTTGAAAAGTATGGGAAAAAATCTCATCTCCTTGTTGCCACTGTTCAAGGGCTTGCTGTGATAATTGCAAAGGCAACACTTGGGGATGACTTCTTATGTCATAGATGGGATCTGTATCATAACTAAATGCATCCCATCTACGTCTCCCAACATGTATGAACTCGTCGAAATCAGCTATGTCAGTGTCAATATCATAACATGTAGGAGTTAAAACATCCAATACTTATGTACTCTCTGTGTCATAAGGCAAAGAACCACTAAAAACTTGGAAGGGGGAATAATTTACCTCGCTTAATCTTTCCTGTGCAAGAGCTTCAAGTATTTGGATAGCTTCATCAGGTAGAAGATCTGCCTCTACATCTTTAGTCTTGAGACATAGGGGATCTGGCTTATCCAAGGGTTCCATTCCTTCTTCATTCTCTGAGTCATAGAACAAGGTATCATCAAAAGAATGAAAATGACTTACCTCATTCTCCTCATCTTGTGTAGGAGGGACATGAGCTTGGAGATCTTCATCATACTAAGGAGCGATCACTGGTGCTTCATCCTCATAATTCACGTCTCTGGTTATATCTTCGTTGCATTTTATTGGATCATGGGAGAGGTCTTGCTCCTCTTCAAGGGGTTGATAATGGTTTTCATAAACCTCGTCTCCTATATCAACGGATTTTTGGTATTGATCATGATAATCTCTCCTGAGATCTTCTACAATCTCAGTGGTGAATCCTTTGTGGTGTAAGGTTACCATGAGGTTTTGAAGGACATCTTCATATGTTTGGCAATCTCGCTTGGTAAGGTCTATAAACCTACTGATGAGGTGCATGAAAGATGATATACCCTTGTCCTTGCAACAACTCTTAAAACGATTTTGTAAGTAGGATGGTAGAGTGAGTAAGAACAACTTTATAAGAGCATCCTCTCCTCCCAACTTTATCTCGCACAAATACTCCAAAAAATTTACTATGTGAGGAGCTGGGAGGCCCAAAAACGTTGGAGAGTTGTCTAGCCATTTTGTATCAAAGTATTTTGGGTATCCTCGAAAAATTTTGAAATCAATACTTGGATACATTTGTTCCCAGTGTTCCATGATCCCATAACTTGAAAATATCACAGAAAGTAATGTGGCACCCTAAGAAATATTAGTGGAGTCGCCAGATAGTTTTCCTGAAACTACCAAAGAAAAGGGGAATAAAAGTCTAGTGGAGTCGCCAGGTAAGCTTGTAAGAAAAAGGTCTTTGAGGCAAGGCTTACCAAAAGATTTGTCGTGGAGGAGGATTGACTCAGTGTTCCCCAGAAATGGCGCCAAAATGTTATCGTGCAGTTTGTATTTTAGGTTACAAGGCTAAAGGATAAGGGTCAAACTGGCGTAATAGGAACCTCCCCACCCAATGTCACCTCGATGGGGGGCTCTTTCTGTTTAGGTTGGTTAGCCCAGGGGAGACGTCCCTGGTAAACTGGGGTTTGAAGAGGCAAAGAGTAAAAGGGTCAAAAGTTAAGGTTATCCCTCCTCGCAGGTTACCACCAGTATCAGATAATCCGACTAATCAACCATTAAAGAAGTGAATTCCCTGTTGAGAACAGCTGCCCGGAACAAGACAATAACAACACTATATGTATATTTGCAGGTTATAAATTCAAAGGGTTAGTACTTCTTAATTATCTGATTTCATTTAATAAGTAAAGTAACAGATAAGATGAGTTCAACGTTTTACTAATTAATCAATGAAAAATTACAAATTCATCAATATCTATCACAGAACGACCAAGCCAACAGTATTATCAATCAAAATTAGCTCAATAACGGCCTAGTGTCATCATTAATTGCTGAGTTAGAAGGGTTGCTACGTCAAGTATGACGTCAACCCTAGTTAGTGGCGTTAGGGTTAGTTAGGGTTTTGAAAATTAAAGTTTTAAAAGATGAATTTGCGCGCCTCAAGCTCAACGTTGGAAAGAATACCAGTGCCTTAGGGTTAATGGAGTCAAAGTAAGGGCAAAAGATCTCAGGAGGATTTAAAATTTAAAGACTAGAAGGTTAGGTTCTAAGGTGCTGCAATGGCAGGGCCCTAGAATCAAAACCCTAAGAGAAGGAGGCTCATTCCGGTGTTGCTTAAGCAAGGCCTCATGCTCCTTCCTCTTTCTCTAAATACTCTTGGCAAAACGGCTAGCTTCAAAGTACAGATCTAAGGGAGAAAAGTGTTGCAGGAGCAAGGCTTCTCAAACCCTAGAAGGTTAAAACCCTAGGTGTAGAATTAACTAGGCCTAGGATGTCTCCTCTCTTCAACCTATACTTTAGTGCTAACTCAGAAAAAGGGAGATAAGTGTAGCAACGACTAGGCTATATCTTCCTTTATCAATGGCTAAAACAATTTCTCAAGCATGGGGACATATAGCAATGACCTACTAGTGTGCTTGCTACCTAGGGTTTCAAGATTCAGC
>ML841875.1:0-15115 GCA_009831015.1 Picea engelmannii
CTTTTTCATAGTTCCAAAAACTGATCTTGGAATTGTAACAAACAACAATCCAATCACCTTTAACTAGTATTCATATTAAATATAATTCAACTATCCATCATTATGTATTTTCAGCACCACATGCTTTTAGTAATGCAACAATTAATTACTAAATAAAATAACAATTGATGTGCCAATACACATGGACACAACTACACAATGCATCCATGCATAGGCTACATAATATTGCATCCATATGCACCAAGCATTCACTGTCAGCATGCCTACTAATGCATATTCATTTTAACTTAATTGTATGCCTCATGCACTCTAGTGTATTCTTTCAATTCACTTATTTATTTATCTAGTTATGTTGTAGTTGGTTGTACTTGAACTCTTTCAGATCCTTGTTGCGTTGTTTTCTCCCATTCTGCTCATCTGCACTATTGTCCCTTGGTCTAAATTCTTTCCATCCAAGTTCCACTTGTCCATTATGGAATTCAACCAATGTATTCAAATTGAAACAACTCCTTTTTGGTAGTCATATCCAAGTTTACCTTTAGGAGACATTCCAACACCATGGAATGAAGTAGCTCAAAACATTCCATCACTCTACTACCACAACATTCTTGAATCAAATACTATTAATCCTAGTTGTCCATTAGATTACTTCATTAACATTTCCTTGTGGAAGCATACCTTTCACACTTAATAACATTCCCAATGGAAGTCCATTTTCATTCAGTGACACTTTTCAAGTGAGAGAGAATTCATTTTTCGGTCTCTAATTTATCTGCATTGGCATCCTGCTTCCACTGTGAACTTTGATATCAGAAGTGGATTTATTTCACACTTCAGATTTGCAACTGTTTACACCTCTCTTCCTTCTAGGCTAGGAAGTCATACTTTTCCTTTCCATGCACATCAAGGAAATTTGTAAGCTACTAGCTTCATATCCTATGTAAGGATTCTTGCCTTGGTTGTACCTGCAATTTATTCAGATTCTATGGTTGTTGACTAATACTTTTGTTCCACTATTCTTGAGTTATTTGTTGCCTCATCCAACTTATGTAATCCCTTTCATTCTTCCATGACTATGATATCCAATCATATACTGGGATTGATCCAATTAATCTCTAATCCTGCCAAATCTACAAGAAATTATTTTTTTAGAATTATACATATCATAAAAAACTTGTCAATTAATGCTACAGGGTACTTTTTCTTATTAATTCATGAAGAAAATATATCACAGTTATCAAAATTAGAATAATTCCAGGTCATTCTCCTCTTCATCATATTTCCAATGACTGTACTCTTTCCGCAATCAGATATCTTCACTGAAATTTAGGGCTTCCTGGAAAAAATAAAAAAAACACTTCCAACCCCCTTAGCTGATACAAAAATCAAATTCTTCCCTAGTGCTTTCTTCAAACCATGTCCCATGTGACCACAGCTTGAAACCAAGGGATTAATCACTCTTTAGTGCCTCGCTCTATGTTCTTGTACACGTAAGTTGGTTAGAACCCCATGTCTGAGTGCTTGGTCACTTCCAACCCCTTTTACCTTATCATGAGACTGACATTGGGACCCATTCCTCTAGACTTCGACCTTCAAATGTTCTCCATTTTCCAACTTTTGATTTCTCCCAGAGTTACACTTCATCGAACCTTTCAATAACTCCTACTAGAAGAATTGAATGATCGAGACTTGATATCCCATTGAATAGATGATCCTGCCCCCATCTTGAGGCTTCAATGAGATCAATGATCCTGACTTAATCAGGCCTTGGGATAGATGGCTCTTAACCAATTCGAAAATTTGACATTTTGGGGCTCCGAGACATTCAACTCGTGTGTCATTCAACTCCCCTGGAGTGACAACCACCGAAGTACTTACAATGTTCATCCACGGTTTAATAGAACGATCGAGACTTAATCAAGCATTCAGAAGGATGATCCTTACACTCTTTGTAATTTCGACACTCTGGGGCTTCGAGATATTTCCATTCCTGAGTCTACCACTTCCCCTGAGTGACAATCCTCCAAAGTGCTCACCCATCCTCCCCCTTCTTGATCCAACGGTCGAGAAAGGTCCCAAAGGGATCTCAGATCAACGGTCAGCATGCCTTCGTGACTTTGGTCTCTGACAAAAACTTGGACACCCCCAGAGTCACAAACTCCCGGAGATGACTCTAACATCACCTAGGGTGACATGGACCCATGGCACATGTGCCACGTGTCACTAAAAAATGAACAGATTGGGGTCCAAAAGGTACCAAATTTGGGTGATATGTGTCCCCACATGACACCCCTACCACATGGCATAAGACATGTCATAAACCACACGAAAAATCCACAATATCTACTTCAGATCCAATGGCCCACATAACTTCACGACTTTACACTTTTGTGAATTTGGCACTTTGGGGCTTTGATCTGCAACATACCCAGAAATCGTCGAAGTGACGAAGTTTTGAATTTTGAACTTTGCTAACCTTCCACCATTGCAAGATCCGATGGTCAGCATTACTCTCAAAGTCCTTCCCTCAATCTAGTGATCGATGAGAAATACAAGATTTTGACACTCCAGGGCTTTGGGTTGTAGTAGTTCTAAAGGGTTCAATTCTCTCGGAGTGAAACCTCCTGAAGTGGTCAATGTCAGATGACCATGATCAATGACAAAGATTCCCCCCTAAGCCTCCCATCAGATCAGACACTTGAAGGGGATTCATGACTCTGGCCTTCGTAAGTTCAGGATTTTCCTACCCACCATGATCACTGAAGCGTTGAAGTTTTGAAGTCTTTCATTTCTCACTTGGATTTGATCAACGATTGACAATTGACCAACTAGATATGACGATTGGGACTTAATATTTCCCAATATCTAGTTTCAACTTTAGCAGACGACCCTTGTTCACTTGCCTTCTGATCCAACGGTCCAAAACTCCCTTGATCCCATGGTGGCGATCATTCCCAAATTTAAAAGGGATGGTCATGATCCCACGATACCTTACAAAGGATCTCTGACGCTCTAGCTTCTCCATGCACTCTACAATGTCATTCCTCTTGAGATTTATGATTTCAAGGTCATATTTGATCTTAACCATAAGACCTTGTCCAATAGATCTCTCCCATACTAGTATAGTGTTTCAACCTATAGCTCAGATACGAATATGTAACGTACCTAGCCACCCACAGTATAGACATGATACTAATATATAACATACCCAACCACCCACAAGTTGGCCATGCTACTCCAAAAACTAGCTTTTGAACTGATATTGAATTATAATAACATTTAATATGAAATGAATCATGAAATAATCACATTCATTAATCAATATCCATGCTACATAATAAATAAATAAACAACGTTCCATGCACAACAAATAGCCAGCAGACATGCACATTATAAATACATATATAAGAGATAATTAAATACACGACGGAATATAGATTATACAGAAAACACATGACAAAGAGAATTTATCTTTTCAAGTAAATATTCACCAACTGGTTGCATACCAAGGACGATCCTCCCAACCATCGACATTATTGTTCTTGTACTCTCAAAAACAGGTCACCCCCAAGCCAGGGCTATGAATCCACAAGGACAGGTCCTAGGCCAAATATGAAACACACAATAATTGACTAACTAGCTCTCAGGTTTTCCAACCACACAACAAATCTAAATTTCCATCTCTCTTTCCCCCTCATCCTACCCAACCCAAATAAATGAACACCTTTCTCTGCCATGCAATCCCTAAGTTTGTTCCATTTCTCTCCAGGGATCTAGTGCTACTGGTCAAGAAATATCCCTGCTGGAAAATCCAAGTATTCTCATTTGTGGACAATTCTTTCTGAACTACCATCGATCTCATGCACATAGGAATCCATTCCCTCCTAGAATGATTAATAATTTATTACATCCATATAGGAATGACTCTCCTCTTCCAGCCATTTGTTTCCATCCTCATACCAAGAGCACAGGAATTAGCAAGAATGAGGCTCCAAAAATGGAAGAGTGAGAAGGGTGTAACCATGATTAAATAAGAAAAAGTGAACCCAGAACAACGAGACAGTGAGTGAATAAGAAGAAGAAGAAGAACCCCCGAACCCCCCAAAATATCCCACAAGGGATGTTTATATAATTACAAGAACCAAGAACCACATGGCCTCCCCAAGAATCTCATGTAACCACTTTTCTCCATAAAATCAATTATGGGTAAATAAAATATAATAAAAATACTTATCCCCTTAAGCCCCCTCTCTCATGAAATCATGCCCCCCTATATCTTTTGACCTTGTTTTTCTTGCAGCCAATGGTGTATTTTATTAATGTATATGAAGTATTACATTTCCTAGGCACTCTCGCCCCTTTTCAACTTTATTGGTTCACCAGCCTAAGTCACAATTACATAATACATTTTAGTTCATAAGGGTTAGAATCAAGGTGTTACATCCATCAACCCCTGAGAATTGAACGTTGTGCATATACTCCATACCCCAGACACCCAATATCTAAGATGACGTGGCATAGTTCATGCATGTCCTCCACCTGGGCTTCAAATGCGATGATGTAGCTTTGTCGTAGCTTCTGATGTGGCCTTATCTTGGCATGGAATGTGGCACTAATGTGTTATCAAGCTATCCCACCAAGGAAATGTTGGGCCCCACGATATAAAATTTAATGCATTTTCCACAGTTATATGGATATTCCATTTTCATTCAAACAAAGAGCTTTCACATTTTTGTTATAATCCTATCGAAGTCAATTTCCCTTATGCATGTGGAAAATGTTTCTCCAGGACTGTTACTACTTACATTTTTATCCTCTGCAACTTGTTCATCGGGCACCCTAGAAAATACCTCACTTGATTTAATCAACAATGGAGAAGAATTGATGGAAAGAGAAAGCACAAAATGTAATTAGTAAAGATCTTATAAATATAGCACTGACGAAGATTTGTAGTGTGAACATAGATGATTGGGATTTAAGAATTCCAACAATGTTATGGGCCTACAGAAATACGTGCAATAATTTAACAATGCTGACCCCATTTAAGTTAGTAGATGGCTTGGAAGCAGTGGTACCTATGGAATACTTGGTTCCTAGCTTAAGAATTGCAGCATTTACATGCATGGAGGTGTTTTTCAAGACAAGCTTGCACAGTTTTTGGAACTCGAAGAAGATAGGTTTATTGCAGGATTTCATCAGTACATACAGAAAGAAAGAGAAAAGGCTTATCATGACAGACAAATTAGGATAAAATAATTTAAGCAGGGAGATTCGGTATTGTTATATGAGAGAAAGTTCATGAAGCACCCAGGGAAGTTCAAGACACATTGGCTAGGACCATTTCAAGTTGCCTATGTTACAGAAGGAGGAGTTGTGCAATTGAATACCTTGAATGGATAATGGAAAGAAGGTTTGATAAATGGGATCCAGTTGAAATTGTATTATGACAACTAGCTACCTCGTAGCTCTTAGTAAAAGAAAAGGAAGAAGGGTCTAGGTACTAGCTGCAATTGGAACTGGGTACCATACATAGAAAATATAGTCTGCACAAGGAAGGGAGGGACAAAGAAGAGAGAATAGGTTTCTTTGCACATCCTGAAGTCGAAGTGAAATAGAAGGATCATTCTTGCAGTGACTTGGGACGAGTCACATGTGAGTGTTGAGGGCCTGTTGGCCCTTGGATATGAAAGGAAGTGGATATTAAGGAAGAAAGGTGAAGTACGAACTGCATGGAAGGCACAATGACTGAGAATGGATTGAAGTGGTTAAAGAGGTGAAAAAGAAGGAGCGAAGAAAGGAAAATCTAGTCATTGGAAGAGAAGACCAAGGGAGACATATCAACAAGGAAAGATGGATCGTGGACAAATCAACAAGTGCAAGAAGACGTCAACGATTTCTTTGGGACACCTTGTGGAAAAGAAGGAAAAACATGTTGGAGAATCCCTTAAAGCACGGGTCAATTTGACCTAGGGTTTTGGATCTAGGGCTTTGACACCTAGATTTATGCCATGTAATGTATAAATAAAGGTCTAGGAGAGTCGAGAGGGTTGATCAATAGTTGGTTCATTGAAACTATGATTGTGGTTTTTCATGGTTGAGTGTTGTGTTGAGGACGATATTGAGTCTGTATTGTAATATCTTCAGCTAGGTGTGGAGATCAATCCTGCAGTTGGGTGCGCAGGGAGGGGAGAGAGAGAGAAAGAGAGATATATGCAAGCTAAGAGCGTAGATAGAACTGTATGTTTCCATTTAATATATCAAGAAACATAGTTCTGTGGACATAGCCCTAGGGAGAGGGTGAACCACGTATATATTGTTGTTATGTGTGATTGATGTTTTGTTATTTTTCATCTGTTATAATGTTATTGCATTGTTGTGTTAGATCTGAGATATAACTTGCGAAGTAGGCTCAAGCGAGAAAAATAATAACTAGATTGATGTGTGTTCTTGTCCTGGATGCACTTTGCATTTCCTCTGGTTGTAGACACCTGTTTCCTACAACCCCCTATTGCTACTTTGGGTGAGATTGCATCTATTTCATAGGTGTTGCCAAAAGGGCCAGTAGTTAGGGCTTGTTGGCGCCCTGTTAGAGTTGAACCCTGGGTCTGCCCCTATACCAACAAGCATTTTATATTCAATTATGCTTCATTTTCAACTAATGCTTTGAATGCTTTGAACTTCCCAAAAGATTATTATTTATGATTGAGAAAGGATACCCAAGCCATTCTTGTGTAATCATCAATGAGAATCATGAAGTAATGGTTTCCTTGCATGCTTTGTGATTTGGTTGGCCCAAATATATCAATGTGGATGAGTTCTAATGGTCTTGATGTTGAATATTCCTTGGTTATAAATTCCACTCTTGTTTGTTTCACATGTTGACAATGTTTACAAATTGGGTTTGAGGGCTTGATGATTTTTGGCATGCCTCTTACTTCCTAGTGGTTACTGACAGTCGCTAATTTGTCAAACCTTAAATGTCTCTTTCTCTTGTTCCATAACCAAATTTATTCTTTCTGTCTCACACAACATACTTATATTCCAATTTTATTTAGAATTTATACATTGTTTGGAGTTCAGATTGTTTTTGCTACCAATTTTCCAGTGTCTTCTTTTATTATTATGCATTCCTGGGAGTTAAACAAGAGTGTGTGTCCCTATTCACACAACTAACTAACACTTAGAAGTTCATGCTTTAAATCTTCAACTAGCAGAACGTTTTCTATTGTGGCCTTCTAAATTCCAAGGCTGAATTTACCTTTCCCAATTATCTTAGTAGATTTATTATCTCCAAATGAAACACTTCCTCCCTACTCTCTCTTTATCTTAAGGAATTTGTTATTATCACCAATCATATGCCTTGATCATTAACAATCTATGTACCAATATCTTTCTTTATCTTGAGCATTCATTGCTAAATCACATTCTTCCTCAGAACACTTTGTTGTTCACATAATTATTTCTTAGAGCATTTTACTTGCCTCTATTTCTTCTTTGGTCATTTCTTAGATATGCTCAATAGTATATTACCTTATGTCCAAAATTATTTCATGAAAAAAAATTACCAAGAAAGAGATATCCATATTTTTTCATAGTAGGTCTTCTTGGTGTCATCACCTTTCTGAATTCATTCTTCATGTGATGGATGGTTGGATTTTGCAAGTTAGGGTTGTCTTCATTGGATGTCTCATTATGTTCAATGTGATTAATCGAGGCCATAGCATAAATATTGGGTCATTCTTTGGTTCTTTGTAATGTGGGGTTGGGATTATAACCAAGCCCAGTTCTATCGAATGGTGATCTTTGGTTATTGAGCATATTGTCTAACATCATGGAACTTTTCTTAAATTGTTTACTATTGTTCATCTCAACTATAAGTATTGTAGCATCCTCAACCACCTGCTGGTATATGCCACTTAAAATTTTGAATTCTGATACTAATTTAAATCATAAAAATATTCTTCAAATGCATAGATTCATGCAAAATAATAACATAAATACACATGTGACATACACAGGAAAAGCCAATGAAAACAAATGCATAAATATTAATGTAGCATATGAATTAACACACAAGTGACACTTGTCTTTGTTTTAAAAGAACACCAACTACGTGAAGACCTTCCACGTTCCTCCCATCCTTAGACCGCACTACTCATAACTCTTAGTAGTGGGTCACCTCGAAGATGGGACTAAACTCCACTCGGTTAAAGAACTCCTAAACTCCACAGAGTCGACTAGCCCCTACAACATCTCCCCCCAACTCAATTCCTTTCTCATCATAAGCAAGTGGGGGTTATATAAAATAATTTTCTTCATACTTTGATTTCAAAATTAAAATATGGAGAAGTAGAAGATGAAGAGAGAAATAGAAACATGTAAGAAGAGGAGACAAAATCTTTATATGGTCGACCGACTTAAGGTATTATTTCTGATTGTTCTGTTGTGCATGGATTTCCTCGACTAGTTTTGTTGACTTCCTTGTTATTTTCTCTTTCTTTGATGAATATAAAGGCGGTCTGAATAATACTAGGGGTTGACTTCTTTGTTTGTTGAATAAATTCACACCATGTGTCGATATCCTGCAGCGCTTCCAGATTTAGAATTTTCGACTGGGCAATCAAGTAGACTTTCTCTGCTATACTTGATGTCTGATATGTACCCGATTCTTGGTCAAATTGTTTTTCTATGGCCTTCATTTTACATATGAGATGGTTGAGGAAACTGGATGCTTGGTCAGTTTCCAACTACACTCTTTGTCCCTCCTTCTTCCATTCCTTCTCTTGTTGTGATAGTTGTTGCTTCGTTTCTCTTTCTTTTTCCAGTCATGTGGTGAGGGATTCTTTTATTTTGTTATCAGTATCCAAGTTTCTTTCCCTTTATATACTGTTGACCACATCTTTTTGTATCTGAAATTTACTGAATTCATTTGCAAAATGATTCATCCATTCACTTAACACATATTTCAATGTGCTATCTTATTTGGTTAATTTATGTATGTTATGCTTGAATCCCATCAAATT
The DNA here is from genome assembly GCA_009831015.1 of Picea engelmannii. Lineage (NCBI taxonomy): Eukaryota > Viridiplantae > Streptophyta > Pinopsida > Pinales > Pinaceae > Picea > Picea engelmannii. The sequence continues at coordinate 9,024 of ML841875.1, forward strand.
ATTCCATTATGTTTCTAAGAATGCATCCATCTTATCCTAAGTTGTTTGGATTTCTTTGAGGGCTAATATGTGTTGTTGTTAGACTTCTTATTTTTATTTTTTCAAAGCCTCAGTACTTGTTGTCAGTAGTTTGTGTTGGTTATGATCATTCTTTCGATTATCTCTTTAAAGAATTCTAGGACGTTATGTGCTTCTGATATCTTTTATATCCCCTCATGCAACCTAATTGCTTCTTTGCATCCCTCCAAGATATTTTTTTCTCTTATTTTAGTCTCTCGACTTGAATTCCTTCTTTAAGAACCTTCTTCCATATCCTTGTTGATTCTTTTGAAATATATCCATGTAAGTTGAACAAGTGTTTGTCAAAAATAGTGGTCGGGTCGAATGAGGCCTCAAATGAAAAACCCAATGGAGTATTTTTTCCAGTCGTTATGATGTTAATCATGGATGACTTCCTTTTATTTCTTATTGTCTACATATTTGGATGGTTCACCATATTTTTTTACCATATGTTGTGTCATCAGGATGATATGTTTGCTTGTTTCATCTTTTCCTTCCTCCTCATGCTAGGTGTTTTTCACCTCCATGTCCTATTTGTCCTAGAGATCTTTCCATTTTGTGTTAATCTACTAAACATCAATAGGATTTACCTCAGGTAAAGGCCTCTCAGTCTACATATTTTCAAAGTTCTTCATTTGTATGTTTGGGATGTCGCTTTCTGGCTCTACTTCCTTGGTATTCTGGCCGACCTCGACCTGATGAGTCTCATCTATCCACAATAATTATTTATGTTGATCCAATGCCTCAAATATATGGGCTGACCATTTTTATGTCGGGATGGTCGGCTCACCGACTTGTATTGATTCAACTGAATGTTGTGGTGATGTTGGTTTTCTAGTCAACTATTGTTATATCAACTCTGTGTTAATTTACTCAACAAACTCATGCTACTCCATGTCGAGAGTTTCTATCTCAATGTCATCCATCTCGACTGGATGATGTGACTCTATTGTGTCAGATGACTCATTGATTATGAGTTGCCTCTTCTTTTTCTTTGTTGGAAGTTCTTCAACAATCGGTACTGGCTCCGTTGGAGGTGATTCCTTGGTAAAGTCAATTGTTGCATCGAGTGTCCTTTTCTTACTTAGTTTTACTCTTGTCCTTAATTCCCATTCTTTTGTGTTTATTGTGACCATTGTCGGGATAATATAAGTAGTTGTGCTCTCTAAATGTTTTTTCCTTTTTTCCCCTATTGTTTCAATTTTCCTAAGTAAAATTTTGATGTTCTTAACCTGCTTCTTTTGTTCCTTACTTTTTTGGAAATCCTCCTTCATTTCTGGTCTAACTAAGTAACTTTATATTTTCTTCATGACAACAATGTCTTGTCAAGTTTGTTGTAATTTATCGACGATCTTGGTGGTGATACTTGTCATTTTATCTTTAATGGTGGGGTTGTTGAATTCGATGCCCTCATTCGACTTGAATGAATCTCTCCAAATATTCTCTATGTCAATATTGAGTGCTTCATCCTCAATAGGATTCTTCCCCTTGTTCTTTTTGGTCGGTTTCTTTCTTTTACCCGAGGAAGGGTTTGCATGTATGACTATTAGAGCTTGTAAGTCTTTGAAAAAAGGAACTATGTAAATAGATGCTTCTCTTTCTTCTTCTTTCTCCTCATAGGTCAATGGAAATATTATAGGTACCCTTGTCTGTTGTTCCTCAGATGGGATTTCTAAGTTCTTATTGATTTTCCTTTCCAACTCTATGAATATTTCTTCCATTGTCGACTGGTAGTGCAGTTCTTTTGGCTCTGGTGCTGATGCGAATCCACACTACAGCTTTATGTTTTCGAGTTTCAGTTGAATATGACAGGGTGTTGGAAGTGCTTGATGGAGTACTTGTTTGACTCTCCATCTATGATTACTATATTTCAATCCTACGACCCACATTAGAAATATCTCTTATGGTGGGAGTGAGTTTGATGTATCTGTTTGATTAGAAGAGAAGACTTTGTACTTCTCCATTGTTAGGGTTTTTTTATATGTGAATGCTTCTTCTTTGACAGGCCCATATTGTTCCATTTCTATCCACATTAATAGTGAAGGAAAGTTGATGGCCTTTCCTGCATCTTGAACTTCCTTGCAATTGGTTATCATCATGTCGGCCAAGTCTTCCTCCCAATTGAACCTTTCTGCATTCTAATAGACTTGAGCTATTTCCTTGACCATTGTCATATTTACGTCAGATTCCTAACCTACTGGGTGTGAAGAACAAAGAAATTATTATGGCAGTCTAGTGGGCTCTTAGGTCAGTGATTTTTTGATCAGCAACCCCTTAAAGCTTTTGATTATTGTCGACCCCATAAAAAACTACATCTAGTCATTAACATTGGTTGACTTGGGTACCTTGGCCCCTATCCTTGGGATGCCCAAGATTTGGTAGAGGATTCCACTAGTTATTTCTATTTTCTGATCCAACGAGAGGTATTCTTAATGATACCGACTAATAATAAATTTTTCTTCTTCTTCTTTCCATTGACCCATGTCAGCCACTTGCGGGGTGCCAAGAATATGCCAAATTATTTCTTTTTCTAGGAATTTGGTTTCTTCTTTCCAGCTACCTTCCTGCATTTCCCATTCTATGAAGTTTATCTAGTGCTTGCTCCAATCTTCTTCATCCATCTTTGATAGTCGGATATTCTACATCCGGATTTGCAATGGCGTCGCAGTCGCTCTATCAAAAATTTGCCTCGGTCTTGAACCTTCTTTTGCGTTGCCGACATGACCTCTCATCCTCGACATTTGTGGATCCTAATTACTAGTTTTGGGTAAGGTTGATGAATTTACAGGTTTGGTCGACTGTGCACACTACTCTATACTTAGATATGGAGGAGAAAATAACAATGAGGAAAAGTCGTATGATTCTTCTATATTTATAGATGGTGGCGAGAGAGTCAGGTTCAATGCGTCCATTTGTTCTCATATTTCATTCTCTTCTGTCATAAATATTGGTGGTACGAGTGAGTAGAGAGAGTGGACGTTTAAATCATTGTTCTATTGGCATTCATTTATGTCTCGTTGGTCATTAAATGCAATATATTGTTTTTTATTATCACACATATCGGTGTAATCAAATATTGTGTGAGCAACTACACAACGATCGTTTTCATCATTAATTCTCTCATCAACCATTCCTTGTCCAAAATTAAATTCTCTTTCTCTTCTGACGTCAGTGTTTTCTCGGCCATTGTTGTTCTGGGTCCGACCGAAAAGATCTCCTATGTTTATAGGTGTTCTATACGTGGGCCAACCAAATAGTATTCTTGAGTCATATTTATTATTGGACTGACTTAGTTGATGTCGTTGGTGGCTTGTTTTCTCATTCATTTTGCTAATTTTAACTGAGTCTAAATGATTTCATATTTTTCCATGCCAATTGTATTCATGTTCTCTTGGTCTGTTCTCATTTGATCTGCACTCACCTAACCTACTCTCTCTTGAACTGTGCTTTCTTTCTCTTAAACTGATCCTTTCACTTGATTCTCATCTTATGATTGTTTTTCATAAGTCGATCAATGGGGTGGAATGTCGATAATATCTTATGTTTCTTTGTCTCAGGAGCGACCAAGGGTTTCTTTCTCTCTCCATTTTAATTTATTTCTTATTTTCTTTAGTTTTATGGCTATCCTTTAAGTACTTTACCTTTTTCAGTTTTCTACCTGAATTGGTATAACTTATTTTTGTTTTTTAATTTTAAGAAGGGTTTATTTTTCATAAGTATGATTAGTCGTTTTAGTCACTTCCTGTTGGAAACTCCCTACTATAATTTTCCAACAAGGTTCTTTTGTTTTACACCTGATACTTCTTTATACGAGAACCATTAATTAATTTCTTAAATGGTTTCCCCAATAATGTTCTAAGTTGGACCACTCCAGTCGGTCGAATATCCTCCACCACATAAGGCCCAAGCCATGTTGTTTCCAATTTTCTGGGTTTCCCTTTTATGCAATTGTCATGCAGTAAGACTAAGTCTCCCTATTTTATGTCTTTTTTCTTCATGTGTCGATCGTGCCACGCTTTCTGTTGTTTCTTCTGAACCTCTTGGTGATGGATCACTATTAACCTTTATTCTTAGGGTGTGTTTAGTTGGTATAGTCGGTATTTCATACTTTTTCTCTCATCAAATTTTTCTACAGCTGCAACCCTGTCGGAATTGGTCCAAAATTGTAAAGGGATAGCAAATTATTGGTCATAGACTAGATTGAACAGAGTTTGCCCAGTTGATCGTTTGTATGTTGATATGTAATCCCATAGGAATGCATGAATCTTGTCATCCTAGTCATATTTGTTTATGCCACAAATCTTTGTGAGTCCTTTGTGTAACATTTTTTTAAATGACTCGACTGCCCCATTTTCTTGTGGGTGATAAGCTGTCATTTTCCTATGGTCAATTAAAAAAATTTCCAGTAGGACTCTAATTGTTTCATTTACAAAGTGAGTTCCATAGTCACTTATTAGTGTGAACAAACAACCAAATATTGTAATTATGCTTCCATAGATGATTTTTCATGCTACCTTTTACTACAAGATTCAATTGGCTCAACTTCTTCCCACTTGGTTACATATTTGACTGCAGTAATGATGTAGTTCACCCCAATTCTTCTTTCCCTTTGTGGAAATGGCACAATGAAGTTGATAGACCAAATTTTAAAAGCTTGATTAGGGTTTATTACACTTAGTGGAATTCTGTTTTTCCACAAGGGTCGTCCAAGCCTCTGACAACTATCACATTTTTTTACTTGATATCGATAGTCTTTATGTAGAGTCGACCACCACAGGACTACTTTTAGTACCTTTTTGGATGTCTTTTCGAACTAAAAATTATCCCCCGGCTGCTCCTGCATCATCTTCATTGATTATATCCTCCCTTTTGTGTTCTGGAACACATCTTCTTAAAACATCATCCATTCCCATTTTGTATATGTTAAGCCGTAATATTGGCCCATTACCCCTTAATTGGGGAATATTACATTCGTAATGTTATTTTATTTATGTCGAATTTATTCCATTAGTTGTAATTATACCTCCTAGTCTCCTATATATACCAAGGAGACATTTTCATTTGGAATCATCTTGTACTTGAACATTTATGTGGGGTAAAGGGAGGTTTCCCCCTCGAAGAGGCTTATTATCTGAAATTATCTCTTTTTCAAGGCGTTGAGTACTTATTCTGAGGTTTTTCTATGCTATATTGATATTTGGTTCTTAACATATGGTATCAGAGCTCAAGGTCTTGGGGTTTCACTGCTACATCTGAGAAACCTTGGCATTTTCACTATAACTTTTTTTCTACAATGTTTTAGAAGGAACGGCTCAGAGGATATTTAGTATATGGATCAAGGTACGTTGGGTTGACATTTCATCTCCTGAGGCCTTAGAATTTTATAGATATAGCCTATGCAAGATAGGGTTCTGGATTCATCCTGAACTAAGTCATTGAGGAATTTTTGCTATAATTTTTTTTTTGTAATGTTTAAGAAACTAAAATTTGGAGGCTATTCAAAAAAATTAGTAAGGTATCTGTGGTAAAAATTTCAGCTTCTAGGTCATCTTACATTTGTAGATACACCCTGTGGAAGATAGGGTATTTGACTAGTCTCAAGAAGGTGTTCTAGGTAAGACAATCATAACTTCTTCCTAGAGTATCCAAATTCAGTGGGACAAGTTTCATTGGATATTGGATAGTCTATAGTATTAATTATTTTATATCAATTATTTTGTGCGGGGCACGCTATACAAGTGAGATCTCCTAGAAAGGCCAAAAATCAGAAAGTTGTGGAGAAGTTACCATAAATTTCACTTGGGACATCCAATTTTGATCAGAACTGTGGCATTGCAGAGAAGAAATATCATAGAAATACATAAAAGAACTTTTCATACCCAGAATGTCTGAAACTTGGGAGATACAACAAAAGAAATATTGTCTAGCAGAACCACCTCAAAATCAAGGTTCAAAAGTGATACTTGGCCAACATGCCACCCAAAAAGGGAACTTCTACACCAAATAAGCCTCCAGACAATCCTACTTGGACT
>ML841875.1:41939-55459 GCA_009831015.1 Picea engelmannii
TCTTGTACTTGAACATTTAAGTGGGGTAAAAGGAGGTTTCCCCCTCGAAGAGGCTTATTATCTGAAATTATCTCTTTTTCAAGGCGTTGAGTACTTTTCCTGAGGTTTTTATATGCTATATTGATGTTTGGTTCTTAATAGTTTATGTATTCTTTTTTAATTCTTACCTGATGATAGCATGACCTGAGATCAATCTTGGATAATATTTTTGCATCTTTTAGCTAATCAAAGAGGTCATTGATCCTTGGAAACATATACTTTTTCTTCGTAGTACCTTGTTCAACTGCTTGAAGTTGATGCAAAGTCTCAATGTTCCATCCTTTTTATTCACAAATAATATTGGGGCACCCCAAGGTGACACACTTGGGTGTATATACCCTTTCTTCATAAGCTCTTAAAGTTTCATTTTCAATTCGTTCAGTTCTGATGTACTCATCATGGAAGGGGAATTCGATACTGGGGTTCCTCCAGTCATCAGATTGATGGAGAAATCAATATCTCTTTTAGGGGGTAATCCTGGAATTTATTTAAACACATCTTCAAACTCCTTTATCATTGCATAATATTCAATATTTGGCACCTTATATTTAGGAGTCTCTTCAATATGTGCCACAAATATTTGACACCATTTCCTGTAACTTTTCTTTAGTTGCAAGGCTGAAACTTCTCTGATGGTTACTTCCCTGGGAATTCTCTGTATTGTCCTTAAGTTCCCTTCCTCATCCAATCAAGTAAATGACTTATTATAACATTCTAGGACAACATGTTCTTGGTCCAACCAATCCATGCCAATTAGGCAGTCATAGGAACCTAAAGGTATGATGTTCAAATCTTGCTTGGTTCTCAGTCCATTCATGTCCATTGGACATGCCTTAACCATATCATTAATTTTTCTTTTAGCTCCGGTAGCCAGCTGCACCAACCAATATTTTCCAATCTTTATTCTTGGAAAATTAAATCTTTCCACCATCTTAGGATGTAGATAACTATGAATAGCTCCCGAATCAATTAAAATAGAAATGGTTTGGTTGTTGATCTTACCTTCCACTTCAATCATATGTGATTGACACCCAACTTGTTTGTTGTCCAGGGCTACGTAGATCCTAGGTACATTTATTCCCATGTCCTCCAATGTATCAGCTTACTGTACATTGTGAAAATTCCTCACTTTTTCACCTCTGTGAGGGAAATCTATATACATATGGTCTCTCCCACAACCCTAACAATGAATAGGTGGTTGCCTTGGTCTTTTCCCCAATGTCTTGGTCATCCTGCATTATTTAGAAGTTGGTTGTCCCTGACAGCTATTTATGAAGAATAGTGGCTTAGTCCCCTTCTTACTTTGTTCCATCTTTATTTTATTCTTGTCTTCCCAATATTTTTGGAAAGTTGGTCTTCCTTTATGTTGATCATAAAGGAATTTAGCTTGCCTTATGGTTTCCTCCAATTTTTTGGGATCATCATGTTGTATCTTGTCACTGATAAATGATGGCATCTTACTCAAATATATATGAATCTTAAATGGCTCATCCTTGATGAAATAAACATACTTCAACAACTCTAAAAACCTCCTTTCATATTCATCTATGATCATACTCCCAATATTGAGTTCAAATAACTCCTTCATTTTCTTGTCATAGTATCTCTTAGTCAAGTATTTCTTTTGAAAATAACTCTTGAATTCCCTCCAAGTAACCTTCTTCTCATCAATGTGTTGTACCTGCACAAATTGGTCCCACAACATTAATTATTTTCCCTTGAGTGGATAGATGTAAATTCTTCCTTCATCATGTGAAGATTAATTATACAATTGAAAATACTTCCACATGCCTAGCATCCATGTCTTTGCATCCTCATCCTTCTTGTTCTCACCATCAAATGTATGAGGCTTTATTTTGTTCATTTATCCCTGTAGCTCATCCACCCCAGAACTCCTCTAATGTTTCATGATAAGGGATAGATATAAACTATTATGTTCTCTCCTAGTGGAATTCCTTGGGGAATGATGGTGATGTCTGCCAACACTTTTTTTTCTTCTCCTCTCATTATGAGACCCGTGACTTCCTAATTTTCTTGAGTCATTCTCCTTATCCATATTATTTTATTTTATGTCCAAGCTCTGGATTAACTTTATTTTGAATCCATCATGCTTCTCCTTGGATTTCATAATCCTCTCATTATCATCTTTATAACTATGGAAATCCTTTTGCAAATGTTTTGTGGCCTCTACCAAGTTCATGCTTTCTTCCTTACCTTCTCCATGTCTATTTGAATTTGTACCTTCATTACCCATATTGGCATACATCCCTCTGATTTCATCTTCATGGTTTTAAGCCCCATGTGCATCTTCCATTATTATGATCTTTTTTTTAATACTATTCTGATCTAAATGTTTCTAACTCTACAAGATGTGCAACCAACAAAAATTGTTAGACTAAATACTTTAACAAATTCATGAATTATGTATAATTTTGTTCCAAAAATGAATTAGAATTATTTCTTCTAATTTCTTTTGAAATTGACTTCCCAGATAAATTTTTGGGTGGATATTTAGATTCCTCTTTCCAACACCTTTCCAATGACTTATCCCTTTCTCAATTATGAGTTTTGAGCATAAATTTATGGTCATTTGAATATTCCATATTAGTTTCTTTTGTTCACACATCAACTAGGTGTAAATATAAACTATAATTATGCAATTTGCACCTGTTCCATTGGAGTTTTTGCAGGATCCCAATTTTTTTCCTTCATAAACAAATTCTGGACACTCTGGCCAATTTTTAGCCCCATCTGAGCTCCAAGTTTCTAGATACAACCTACTGAAGTTTCAACCCAATTAATATTTTTTGTACAGAATGCTACACGTGTCTTTTATTTTCTCTTGTGCATTTTTTTGTGCCCATATTTTTCTTTTGAATATTTTTTTGTCTTCTATGGCTCAATACCTTTATGTAGACTACTCCTGGGCTTCAATATGATTATGGAACATGAAGTTATGGCCCTCAAAAGTTAACTGGGTCTTAAATTTTACCCTCCACTGTTTGACATGTAACTTCCTCATAAACACTCTGTCTGACGAATGGTTTACACCATTAGAAATATCTCTCTGAGATATTTAATTTGAGATGCAGAGAGAAAGTGTACTTTGGTACTCTATTCTCGTAGTTTTCGGGTAGCTAAAAACATTGTTTAGGGCCCCAAAAATGCCCTGAAAAAAGATGACCTTCAACAATACAAAAATGTTGCAAAAAATCATTGTTTTTTTGTTGTTGTAGACCTCCAAATCGACTACGTGGACACCACTTATAAATTATACACCCAAATTTACCATGCATATTTCTACATGTGCAAATCCGAAATGTAGGGCATTCACCGTGCACCTATATCCAATGTGCACCAATTTTTTGTCATGTGCAAATATCTAGTGCACACAACTTTTGTGTCGCGCACCAATACCTACTGCACACAAATATTTTTCCACACATCCATATTATATGTGCATTGCAAGCTTCACACCACACAACACCAAGGTTTATTGCACTCAAACTGCACACAAATACTCCCTTCTCTCCACAAATTCTACTTTCGTACGGTATGATTATTTAACACGCGTGCACTATGCACTAACATTTCTCCTGCATCTAAACTTTTTCTCTATGATTTTCCATTACACAATTTGCACACCTTGTGCACCAATATTATGTACGCACCACCAATTATGCACCGCACAGTGCCAAAAATTGTGTGTGCATACCGTGCACCATTATTTTTCCGTGCATCTCCAACTTTGCACTGTGCAGCGACAAATTTTAGTGTGCACATTGCGCACCATTATTTTTCTGCACATCACAACTTTGCACCATGCAATGCCAAATTGTAGTGTGCACACCTACACAACATTATTTTTCATGCATCACTAGCTTGCACTGCGTAGCGCCAAATTTTAGTGCACACACTTGCAGACCATTAATTTTCGTGCATCACCAGCTTGCACTATGCAGCGCCAAATTTTAGTGTGCACATCCGCACACCATACTTTTTTTCACAACACAACCTTTTCACCACGCAACATCAAATTTTAGTGCACACACTTGCGCACCTTTATTTTTCTGTGCATCACCACTACTTAGCACATAAAAATATTTTCAATGCTTAACTGACTTTTTCATAATTTTTCTACAGAAATTGGGGATTTTCCCCAATTTCACACAATTTGTCCTTTGCTCCATGGCCTCTCTTTAAACCCAAAAATTTGATCATCTGTAGGCCCAAATTTTTCCCATTAATAAATTGAAATTACTTGTTTTCAATTTCCAACTCGATTCTTCACATTACCCATGAGATTTCTCTCAATTTTTCCGCAATAATTTAATCAAACAAGTTGTAGACATACTCCAGAAACTAATTATCTTTGAATTTTCACTTTAGCATTATGCTAACTTGGCCCATCTAGGCTCAGTGTTGAAAATTGGGATCTCATACCACATTGTAGCATCCCCAGCCACCTACTGGGCTATGCCACTTTAAAATTTTTAATTCTGATACTAATTCAAATCATAAATGTATTCTTCAAATGCACAGATTCATACAAAATAATAACAAAAATATGCATGCAACATACACTGGAAAAACCCATGAAAAAAAATGCATAAATATTAACGCAACATATAAATTAACACACAATTGAAACTTATAGTTTTTTTAAAAGAACACAAAATGTGTGAATACATTCCACGTTCCTCCCGGCCTTAGACTGCACTGCTCATAAATATTAGCAGTGGGTCACCCCCGAGATGGGACTAAACTCCACTCAGGTAAAGGATTCCTAGCCTGGATAAGGTATCTCAAACAACAGAAAAACTCAGTCACAAATGCCAACTCAAAATAACAACCTACATTCCCTCATTCCCCACATGCATGTCCCACCCTAGGAAGTGTGCCCCTTCTCTTCTCAATAGTCCCTCGGCTTCCCCGCTTCCTTTCTAGGGCTTCAACAACAAGTTGGAAAAGAAATATATGAGACCTGTAGCTGTAGTCTGGCACCTTTGGGAGTCGATTCCCAACAATTCTCTCACCTTGATAGAATTCTCACAGGCCTGAAAACCCACCTCTTCAATGTCCTATGGGCTTGAAAACCCGCTTCTTTATTCCAAATCCTAGCTAAACAGGGTACAGATAGAGTGAAAGTAACAGGAGGTTACAGAGGAAAAATCAATGAGTGATGGAATGATGATGGAATCCCATAAAAATTAACTAAGTACAAAGTATATGTATGCATGTTTCCAACTTGGCACTTGTCATGTTGATAACTACCTTGGGCCCACTTGTCTCCATCCTTAGAACTTAGGATAAAATAATTATCCATACTTTATACTTCAAGGATTATTAATATAATATTCCTTTGGGATTAATCCCCCTAGCTTAGCCCCTTATTCTTAAATCTTATCCCCCTTTCCCCATATAGTGTCTTTTAGTCCCCCATACTCTTTTACATGGTTGGTCTACCACAGTGATTTGTTTTCATTAATATTTGTGTATGGTTACATTTACAATTACAATATAGGCGTACTGGCCTTTTTGCATCCAAGATCACCAGCCTCAAAAAAACAAACACAAACATATATACAAAGGCTCTATGGCCTCAATATTGCACACTTAAGTTGATGTGCACAAAATCCTAGAATGTGCACACTCTTCTTTTAGTGTACCATCCTTGTGCACTTACACATGTGTGTACTATACTATGGAATGTGCACATAAAACAAAGTCCAATACTTGATACAAACAACTCACCAGCTTATATTCATATGTACCTTTATATTTACATTTACAATTGGTTCACCTAGGGGTATTACAATTACATCGATTTCCTTCATTAGGGAAACATTTTCTTTTTCAAGTTTCTCACAATATTCTTCTTTGTTTTGTAGTTGACTCATTATTTCCTCTTCAACTTTCTTATGTTCTTCTAGTTGAGAAACCGCATTAGAATTGTGTGAGAATTCTTCCTTCAAATGTCTATTCTTTCTTCTGAGCATTTTTATTTCATCTATGGAATAGAGTAATTCTCCTTCAAGATCAACATCCACATCATCATTTTTTCCTGTTTATGGGATGTTGTCATTGTATTCATATTCATTGGAATTTGTTTCTTGGGCCAGGAATAGAACATCTTCTCCAATCTCTTCATCACTTTCAGAAGATGAGTAGTCACTCTCTTTGGAATAAATATTCTTCTTTTGTTTCTCGAATTATTTTTTCCTTTGAGCTTTACCCTTTCTTATTTCATTGGGGTCAAAATCATCTTTATTTTTGTGTTCCTTGTTTTTATTATGAGGGCATTTGGAAGCAAAGTGTCCTACTTCACCACAATTAAAACATTTGAAAGGAATCTTACCTTTATGTTTTCTAGTTCCTCTCTCAAGCCTTGTTACAAAGTTGGATTCTTATGTATTATAATCATCATTGGAGTTATCACTTGATATTTCTTTTATTTTGTTGATCTTATTTGAGGCTTTGAATGATGCTTCTCTTTTAGGTAGTTCTTCTTTTCATACTCGCATCTCATAGGCTGTAATAATTCCATGCAATTCATCCATTGTTAATTTGTCAAAATATTTTCTATATTCAAGAGTTGATATCTTAGGATTGAATCTCATAGGATGTGATCTGAGTACTTTTTGCACAATTAATTTCTCATCAATCATTTCCCTCAAACCATGGATGATGTTTACAATTCCATCCACATGTAGAAGCTATGCTACAATGTTTTCTTCTTCATCCATCTTCATGATTTCAAATTGAATCCTATGAGTTTGCAGTTTTGATTGTTTGAATTTTTCATTTCCTTCATAGGTGTTTTGTAGTTTATCCCACATCTCCTTTGTTGATTTACAGTGCATAACTTTGGTGAATCTTGATTTTGATAATCCTTCTAGAATTGCATTCATGGATTTTACATTGTTGTCTCCAAGCTTCTTTTCACCTATATAAAAGAGTGGATTTGATGGAATTTCATAACCATTCTTGACTGATTCCTATACATCATACCCTAGTGATTGCAATTACACTCTCATTCTGATGCTCCAGAAGGTATAATATGTTCCATCAAAGTATGGATTTTTTCTTAAGGATGGTCTCTCTTGTTTATCCATGTGATCTTATAGGATATTCCTTCCAGTGGTTAGACTATTGTTGAAGGAACTCACTCTGATACCAATTGTTGCGATGTTCAATAGTACTAAGAGGGGGGGTGAATCAATACTATACTTTGATTTATTTTTTCTCTAAACTGATTTAAATAATATTAGCATTTATGATTGCAGACATTCATATCAGAAATATACTCATCATAATGACATACATTAATCAACATATTCACAGATATAGAAGTGGAAACCCATAATGTGAAAACCTTGAAAGTATTTTACAAATAAATGTCAATTTGTGTATAAATTTTTTTATGTGAGGACACCAATCCTCTTATGAGAACCAACTCATAATTCAAGAGCCAACCTGAAAATGAAAAATCAGGACAACAATCCTCTTATGAGCACCAACTCATAATTCAGGCACCAAGCTACAATTGAATGAGGACACCAATCCTCTTACGAGCACCAAATCATAAATCAATTGTTCACAGGAACCAACCTATAATTGAATGAGGACACCAATCCTATTACCATAACCAATTCATAAATCAATTGTTCACAAGCACCAACATATCGAAGACTCTAGTATTGTTTCTTGCTCCACCCTGCCACCCTAAAAACACATAAATACCTTAATTTTCTTCAGTAAGTTTCTCTAGCATGCTTCATACTCTATGTCCTCAAGGTTCATATCATCTTCATCGTTTCCATGACTTCGCACATACTTCAGAGCCTTTTCTCATCACACTTCTACTCCTACGTTATTTTTACCTTCACAATCGCTTGTCCTCCTTCACTTCTCAATTCAAATATAGCATATTAAATTATACCTTTCATCTTCCCATGATTTTGTCCACATAAAAAAATCCACTTCATGAGGTCAGCTCCAAATATCCATAATTATCGTGCTCTATATAGCCCAAAATTCCCTCCTTTTTTACACATGAGCTCGCTTACTATTCACGGCGTGAATATCATCACTCAACAATCATTAGATCATACTCTAAATTAAATATCAACCATCGATATATTCACTTCCTCGTGTAATATGAATTTGACACTCAACAATCATCAGATTAGGATCTAGGATTGATCTCATTCATTGATCGTGTTTCCATGTTCCCTAGATATCGATACTTATTGAGTCACCATGACATCGGGACAGCATAAATTTTACTTTTCCTCCATACTTCTATTTGGGATGACATATGAGATCCGACATGACGTATGTGTTGGGTCCCACTAATCACATGGCACTAACATCATACCATCTATGTGGACCATTCACCTTTTTACACGTGTCATTGACATGACATTGATGATGCATAATTCATAGGTTCACTGGGCCCTTAACACTGGATTTGGACAGTGTGTCGATGTGCCTTCCATGAGGGATGATTATGTCAATATGATTATGTGGATTTAACTTACGTGGACTTGTCATGTGTCACCTACTCATGACCTGGAGCTTATTCCCTTACGTGTTAACTCCCCGACATTAATTCTCCATGTGATCAGTGCTAAAATTGTGGTTGAGTTTCATGGATGTATGCGTTTAACCTTGACCATATATCTATGAATTTAAATGGATATTTTCCATCTATAGAAGTCCCAGGATGTCAAGAATTTTTAACACTCCCAACTACAAAAAACTCCCGACGGATCTGAGACACAATGGTATGGACCGTTGATCCCACTAGTTATCAATGATCATGATTTCTTCTGCTATAGTATCGTTCAATGATGGAGCATTATTGATCTACAAAATCAAGATCTAATCTTTTCCATTGATATTATCATTCAAGGGATTTCCATGAAACCCTGGTATTGTGGGACCTTCTCACCATGTGTCATCTTCTAATTGGATGTCTTACATCATCCTGACACATCTCGGCATCGAGAGCTCAAAACATTTAGGCCCTTCAACACCCAAAACTCCTGAAGGTCGTGGTCCTCCATAATGAGGACCATTGATCCAATTACTTGTCCCAGATCTGATATGAGTCATTAATCTCTTCGATCTATCACTATCATTGATCTCTTGAAGTGGATTAGTCACCTTTCCCTTAACTTCCTTGCACATTCTAACTCCCAATACGCTTGTTGTTCGTCGATCTGACTCTAGATTTGACGGTCAGATATGTCCCCATAACTGGACTGTCATGAATTTTCTAGCTTCAAACACATCATAACCTCTATTGTCTACAATCTGATGTAATGAGAGTCATCGATCTGGTGGGTGGCTTGTATAATATAACCTCCATTGTTGGTTCTTTAAACCCACTGATAGTATTGCTTAAATACCCCACACGTCTATCTCTCGGTATCATTTTCCTCCGTCAATATAGATATGAATTGGATGGCCATATCATTCCAATACCATCGGTCCATCGGCTCTTGGGACATCAATGTCATGCATATACTCCATACCCCCGACACCCGATATCTGAGATGATGTGGCATAGTGCATGCACATACTCCACTTGGGTTTCAACTGGGATGGCGTATCTCTATCATAGCTTCTAACATGGCCCTATATTGGAATGTCACATGGTGTTGTTGTGTCATCAAGTTATCCCATCGAGGAAATGTTGGGCCCCACGGTCTAGAATTTAACGCCTTTGTTATAGTTCTATGGCTCTTATGTTTTCATTCAAACTAAGAGCTTTCACATTTTTTTTATAATCCCATCAAAGTCAATTTCCCTTGTGCATTTGGGATACGTCGCTCAATTCCTATTACTACTTATAGTGTGAGCTTTCTCTATGCTGTCAATCCTCTGCAACATGTTCGTCCGGCACCCTAGCAGAGACCTCATCGGATTTTAATCAACACACAGAAACAAATTGATTCGCAAGGACCTTCTCGACTTGCTTTGTCTATTTTGATTTTCATCATGAAGGATTCCTCTGTCTTCTCTCCTTCAATGCAAATAATATCCCCCTATATGTAATGGCTTCCATGATTGTATTCTACACCTCTCTCTATCTATGTATTTGACATCAATTAAAACATTATCCAATAGTATAATCTAGCTAAGAGGGTTTGGGACCCTTGCTTTGGTTGTTGTTGTGGCGAGGTTGTTGCTTCTTGGGATGTTTGGATTTATCTTTTTGCTTGGCCACTAAGGATTTTCTAGATGTTTTTGGAGTGCTAATCACTCTAATTTGCAAAATATTATATTTCTCTCTAATCAAACAATACGAAAAAAATCAAGAGTGGGAGTTTGGTAATCACTCCCTATAGCTTCTCTAGTGGCATAAAAGGTAAATACAAAGATATAATATGCACTACCAATCTTAGAAAGAATAACATATATGCATCAGTCATATTTAATATATGTCTCTACATAAAATTCTAAGTGTTTTGAACTTAGATAAATAATATTCAATGCAAGGAAAATTGTTGGGACTTAAAGTCATTAACTGATTTTCAATCTAGTGGGCTCGAATCACATTCTATTTACCAAAAACTACTTCAAGATTTTCCCAAACTTTATCTAGGCCATCAATTCCTTGAAGGTGAAGCCTTAAATCATAAGAGATGAATATTCTGATTAGTTTACAATCTTCATAACTCTTATTATCCCATTTAAATTTCTTTTTGGCATCAGTGAGAGATTGTTCTTTTCCTAAGGTAATCTGATATGATCTTTTAATTTTTAGTGCATCCTCCATATGGGATTTCCATGATAATTGGTTGGTACTATACTGGTAAGAAAAATATCACTTGGAGAATCCATATTAAAATATTTAGATAATATGGATTCAAAATTTAAACAGATGGTTTGAATGGAAAGCTGACGAAAAATAGACTATTTCAAAAAACTGACCATGAAAATGAACTTCAGATGTGAAAGTTATTCCTTTTTTAAAAAAATCAATAAATGGTAACCAAAGAACCACATGGAAATTAGAATTTTTTCCACGTGGTGATGCCGCTCATTCTCTAATTTTTTCTATTAGCTCACTTTTACAAATAAGTTACTTATGAAGTGCTCCACTTTTATAGAATAAGTGAGAATCACTTTTACAATGAAGTTACTTTATAAATGAAATTTGCATGCAAAAAAAATAATGAACTCTAAAGTTTGCATGAACATTTTCTAAAAGTGTCTTAAAAAAGAGACTTGAACTCAATACCTCTTATTAAATAAAGCAACTTTCAACCAAGTGAGCTAGTGAAAAACACATTATAATTCTAAAGGAGAACAAGGTTGTTGTTGTTTCTTTTGAAGCTCCACCTAAAACTGTGTCTTTACCCCAAAAACCTTTGTTTATGTGTGCTCATGCAAAAACAAGCAAAATTTTGGGAAAAAAATTATGAATATAAAAAACAATGGGGTTAGATCTCGATTTTTCTTACTTGGAAAAATAAAGGTTTCTCTCTATTTCTAATTTACTAGTCTTGCATACCATGCAAAGAAAAGAGCATACATAGAAAATAAAACACTTTCTGTTATGTTTATGTTTTTTTGGTATCGCACAGAGTGCATGAAAAAGGGCATATGCAAATTGGAAGGAGTAGCAACCTAGAAATAAAAATAGAAAACCAAAATATTAACTCTGTAATTTTTTTTTAAAAGGGCATATTTCAGCTTTATACCTCTGGATATAGCTAAAATGGTCATAACTTGGGAAAATGGAAACCTTTCCAAGTGAATAAAAAAGTGTTTCTAACTAAAATATGTTCTCTAGACACAATGGAACAATCCTCTCTACCCAGAATGAACAAAAATAGCATAAACCAGAAATGTGGCAACATGGCTTCAAGATCTCGATCTACAATGGGAGAAGGTCTTCAAATGGGCTTTGATACCATGTTCAAAAAAACATGGTATTCCAACATAAGATGAATGTATTCAATAACCACTCACACAATTAGATCAAATATCAACACACCGATGTTTTTACGTGGTTAAAACCCTTAAAAAGTAAAATAGTCCAGGGCCTCGGCCAATGTGGCCACTTGAGGAAATATATTAATGCAAAAGAAAAATAATTTACAAGGGATTTTCTCACAATCAATATTGAGTAAATGACCATTGATTCTCTTTAAATAGAGATCATGGACCAATCAGGTGTTATCCCACATATCAATGTAGCCATTAAGATCGAGGAGAATATGAGTCGTCGAATCAATCTATGTCTAGAACATATCATGATCATCATATTACATAACTACAAATGCATACTAATGCATACAAAAGAAACACACTTTTACCTAAGGAAACATTATACCAATTTGATCTTAACTAACTCCTAAATGTATAAATTATATCCTAGCATTTCATTGCATCTATCATGTATAAGAATTGTTACGGGTTTGTGAGAATAAATAAAATCCTATACATTCCTAGTTTTTCATATTTTTGTATGATAGGGTTAGTAAGGTTCTAGATATATTTGGTAGAAGGACGTGTGCCTTTGGACATTATGAAGAAAATTGGTTGGTTTTGTTTATATAAATATGTAATAGAATGTTGTTTAAGCAAATATAGAATGTATCCCTTACTATTAAATCTTTACCTTTAGCATCATTACTTTCAAATATATCCATATATATCCATCTATGGACCAAGATATTGGTCGTCTTATTTATTCCAATCACCCACTCTATAGTTATTAGGTTGCAAGTTTAAGCACATGCAGTTCATTTTGTAGTCAAATTGATGAATGGATAAATGGAGGAAATTTTGAATCATAATTTTTTCGAGATTATGGATTTTGTTAAATCTCAATGATGATTTAGTCTCATTGACTTCCATTCCTATTGCATTGGGAAAAAACTGAGGATCCTTTCATATATGTTAGCCTCTAACATTATTCCATTTATAAATAAAAGGATGCCATAAATGAAAAGAATGTAAGTAATGTTTATGCTAGGGTTCCCTTGATTCCTTGAAGATTTATTGGAATCCTCTCTAGTAAAGTAAGTATGATAAGAATGTGAGTACTATGGGTGTGTTGTTTTTTCTTGATGCCCTAAATATTTATTGGCATCCTCTCTGCTAAATTATATATGATAAGACCATATTCCACTATGATCAAAAGTAATGGAGAGATGGAACAACCCTATTTGATCCCTCTAGTAGGATGAAAGGATGAAGATACTCCATTTACTAAAACAAATTATATAATAAATAAATTAAAAAGTTCTATTCAATTGTTCAAATGAGTTCCAAATCCTACCTAAGTTAGGATCGATCTCAAGAAGAAATAATTTCCTATCATATGCCTTTGACATTTCCTTATTTTCAATAAAAATCCTATTTATGGTGTGTAACACTTCCTACACCATACCTACCACATCATGGATATCTCTAATATATAAGAAACCTAGTTTTTTCCTTTAAGCAAAAAAAAGAGG